>MU226793.1:96004-126598 GCA_018584345.1 Thuja plicata
GGCTTCCAACTCATAAACCTTTTGGAAATACAATTTAGGAAAGCAAGATACTAAGAGGGGGGGGGGGTGAATCAAATCTTAAAACTTTTATCCTTTAAAAAACAACTGATCCACAACCATGCATAAATGAAATTTATCTATCAACTAGTAGCATCCATGACAGTAAATGAATAACTCAACACACAAAATTTTGGTAACCCAGAAACCCAATAAGGTAAAACTGGGGTGGGGATGACACCCACAAAGATCTTCACTATTGCAGCAATAAAGTGTGCCTGTTAAGGCTACAAAGTTTGATTACAATATGCAATCTACCTAGTTAAAGGTCTACCCAGTTAAGAGATTTAGATCATTACAATCTACCTTGTGAAAGGATTTAAACTTACAATAAAGTAAGCACTCAGCTAAGAGATTTAGAAAGGTCTGTTAGAACCACTCTGTTAAGAGATTTCACCTGATACACTGGTTAGAATGTCTCAAGAACTGATCCTTTGTTATGCACTCTGATGCTGATAATGGATCTCATCTTTCCAATACCTTCTCTAATCTAATAATTTAATATGTCTTTACTCTGTTGTTCACTTCTCTTTCACTCTGCTAGATCTATGCTTCTTCTATCAAAATAACTCTTTGTACATCTCTCATATATGCATTCACCTTTTCTGGCTCTTTTTGAACACACACCACAATTAGGATTTAAGAAGCAATCTTAACATACTTCACAAATCTGGTGATTAGATCTAGATCAATGATCAAGATCAAATGCTTATCCCGCTTAGGCATTCCAATTTTTTGATTGGCTCCATGCCACACATTGGGATCAAATAATTAATGCGTAATTAACTCTGTTGAAATCATTAAATGTATGAACAAGGCAGCCCAAAATGGTTTACCTTCAAATTTGTGCCATTCCTAACATGTATGTCAAAATTATCTTTCTCGACACATTAAGACTTTGGTGCTCGGCATGAACATGATCAACTTTTACTTGATTTCCGAGTCACTTGGCAACCGTATATCTGCTCGGCAATGACTATACCAAATAGCTCAGCCTATATTGGATAGCTCAGCCACAGTGATGACCGACTAACTTGCCTAGATAAATGACTAAGTGTGGGACACTAATGATCAACAAAACTTAGAGATCAACAATCTCCCGCTTTGATATTAGTGACAAAAACACACTTATCATTTCTTTACATTCACAAAATTTTCCAAAGTACACAATGTACTCCCCCTAATATTATACTTCATACTTACATAATATACATGCCATACAAAATATTATGCTTGATTCTGCACATCTTTATCTGTTTCCTTATCTGATTCCCCCTTGTTTTTGTCACTGATAGCTACAGGGGTCAATTTATACTTATCCAAAAATGACTTATGAAGCTATAAAGTTAGTGCAAATGCTGTATCCCAACTATCGTTTACAAACTTCATGACTTGTATCTTAAATTCTAGCTTGGAAGCTAGACTTACCAAACTATCTTCTGTAGAGAGATGAGAATCCCTCTTGACTAGTTCATTTGCAGTTGTAAGTTCCTTCTGTATAACCTCTAGATGAGGTATTAAGGCAGTTTGAATAGTTATTAAATTTTCTCTAATTCTTCCATCTTTAGCCATAAGCTCGGCTAATCTTCTCTATATATGAGTCAACTTGTCCAAATGTAAGGAGCTAGAAATAGCATCCATACTCAATGTACTCCCTATTGACTTTAAAGCTAGTTGCAATTGCTCAATAAGCTGTTGGTTATCCTTGGTAAAGAATTCTACATCACATAACTTTCTATACAAGGAATATACATTATTTGAAACTTCTTCAAGAATACTAATAAGAGAAGAAAGTTAAACCTGTTTGATAGCAATCTCTGTTGATATCTTCTCCAAAACTTTGTTCTCAAATTTTCTCTCAAAATATTGTAGCAACTTCTCATTTACCTCAACATTTTCATCATTAACTTTCTGCATAATATGGACTAATTGTTCCAGTATTGTCCTTTGTTCATTAACATCTGTTATATCAAAATCATTAACAAAAATATCTTTTATCTCATGTAAAACTTGCTTTTGTTGGTGTTCCCTCTTCAGTTCTTCTTGTTTCTTTTTCCTCTTCAAAAGGTCTTGCAGAGTCTGAATCTGCTCATATGTCAAGTTGTCTTTATCCCATTTAGGAATCACAATCACTTCATCCAAAGTGACACCTGGACTTGGTGATTTCCTCTTATGTGACTTCTTCCTTTTGAGTTTTGAAGAGCTGATACTCGGCTCAGTGACAGTGATATCTTTACCTTTGTCAATGTTAATTTCAATTTTTGCCTTCATCTAAGTCAAGATTACCTATTGATCAGGTATACTTCCTATTTTAGGCATAGTGGGAGTAGATGATGCAGAGTGTGGTAGATCGACCAACACTTGTATAGCCTCTTACTCTGTAGGCTTATCTACAATTTCTTCCATCTTATCTCCACTCTCTAATACTATTTGTACAACCTCTAAAATAGGTGGATTTGTATTGATTACCTCCTTTTCTACTTCTATCTCTTTCTTAACCTCAGTTGCCTGAATAGGCGATTGGATATTTGTGTCTGTCGGCTCATTCTGATCCTCGACATCCAAATTTCTATCTTCTCCAAGTGTAGTGTCAATTGGAATATCCATTATCGAGTCTGTAACTTTCTCATCACCTATTTCCTTTTGGGTTTTAGTTTCTGCTTGATCTATAGCAGTTTCTTTCTCCATTTCTTTTTGCTCTGAGTTGTCTTCTTCTTTATCATCAGCCTTCTTAGCAATTAGCCCAAAAATTTCCTTCCATATTCTGTTGCTCTATTGTACTATTCCTTCAACATCATTCCTCAAAATATCATAGGCTCTCTGTTTAGGAATAAAATTTCCCTTATATTTCTCAATGAACTTAGCTATCTATTTCTTTGTCAAGTCAGGAATGATTTTAGCCAATGTTGCTTCCCTAATTTGTCTTTCTGTCATTAGTGCATATTTCCATTTCTAAGATAAAATATCATATAGTTCTATAGGAACACTTTCTCCTATCTCCATAGGTGTCATTTTGAAAGTTCCCATCATATCAATTAAAGCTACCTGAATCTTATGCTTATTTACTATACTCAGTTTTTCATACTTTATAAATTTAAATCCTGCTAAACCTAAATTACTTCTTAGGTTCTTACATACCTCATCAACATTGGTCATTGGTTTATATGATGCTATAGGTATGTTTCTAGGTACATCTGTATCTTTCTCCTCATCATCTTTAGATTCCAAGTATAGATTCCTTCTTATTCTTTTCTTAGCAGGTTGGCTCGACACAACCTTGGTTTTAACTTGTTTCCTCTTTCCTGAGCTTCTCTCCCCAACATTCTTCTTTGTATATAATTTTGCTGTCTGAGCAAGAGATGATGCCTCAGTCCTTGGTCATTTAGCAATAGGAGGGGTAGCCTTAGGTTTATCTTTGCTTTGTTTAGTTTCCTCGAAAGCTACTGGCTATTTCCCTTTACCCTTCACAGTGACCTCTTCTTCAGGTTCACTCTCCTCTTCTTCTTCTTCACTAGACATGTCTTCTCCATGTCTTGTTGACAACCCCAAGGTGCATCCTCTACTTCTTCATCACTCTGAATTCCAACCATCTTCTTCAAATTTTTGACAATTTTCTTCCTCTTCCTCTCCATAGTGCCAGCCTTCAAATCCATAGTGATTATGGACTTAGATTCTTCATAGTTACCAAAACATTTCACTATACTATCAATTTATTCTACTAATAAGGCTATTATTGCTGCAGAAGTCTCATCAATATTTACTTCATAAGGTAATGGCCTCAGCCATGATATCCCTTGCACTACTACCTGCACATAGGTATAATCTATGTCTACTAGGAAACAAACATCCTCATAATGTTTTTCAACTAGTGAACTGCGAATTCTACTCCTTAATCTCATCTTTTTCTTGAATTCCACAAAACATGTTCCCATAACATTGTCAAAATTATCACCTAACTGATGAATAAATGCATTGATTTTCTGAGTGATAGGTCTGTTTGTTTTCCACACTATGTTTCCAAAAGAAGGAAATGTATTTTGTATGTAGAAAAATATGCAAACAAGCAAAGATCCAAAATTACATACTGAATTCTTCACTCTTCTAATTGAAGAAAGGTTCTCGACCAGTTGCATTATTTGAAGCTTGGCAAGGTCATAAGTATGATCCTTCTTTATAATTTTCCAAGCTTGGTCGACTGAAATGCAGGGAACACTATCTAGTCAGCTTGATTGATAGAACTTATGAGCTATAACCCTCACTACAAAATCAAGCTCCAAATCTGTAATTGTGGATATCATCATCCCTCTTTTGTTCCAAACTACTCCAGTGAGTTCTTCAATATTTTCCTTACTTTGGCATTTCATAGTTTTCTTCCCACTTAGAATTGGATAACCTGTTACTCGATGAATAATCTCCCTTGTTATCTTGACTGGTCCATTTTCCAGCCATATGTTCATGTCATGCACACAGCTCAGAACAATCTTGATCCATTCCACTCTGAAGTCTCTTGGAAATTCTAGGGCATGAGTTAACCCTCTCTCAGCTAGGTGTTTGGGTTCATATTTTAGGGCTCCGTCAATGCATAATTTATTGTAAGATGCTCGCAACTCATGATCACCAACTTCACTTATCTTACCCATGAAGCATGACCTTATATCATGGATCATAAGTACCTTGGGTGGTATTGACGATAGGGCTCCAGTCAAATCACCCTTTATCGCACTCTTAGGAACTGCACATAAATTAGGAGGCGCACAAGTGTCACTCCTTACCAATTGTATGTTCAACAATTCCTTCTCCATTCTCTTCGCTAGTGCAAAAGAACTTGTGGTCATTTTCTCCAAAAAATAGGGTTTCAAAGATCACGAAGAAAGTACCTCGGCAAGTAAAAAAATCTGCACTTTCCACTAAAAGGTTTCCGAAGGCACGCTGTAGAAATCTTCAAAAATATTTGCTGAGTTCAAGTTCAAAAATGCACAATTGCTCTTACAAAATTCTTAATCACATGGTGAGAAGAAATGAAATATCTCTTCCCTTTATATAGGCTCCAACAGTTGAAAGTTAGGTCAGCATTAAATGTTCTTTCCATTGAGTCAGTGTCAAACAGCTGTCCTCGGTTGACTCACAAAATTCACTTGTCACTCGGCCACTAAACAAAACTTACTCGACATACATTAGAACTATACTGATGCTCAACACCTATAGTTCTTTTTGAATTTTCTTGCTATATAACTTAAAATATGTCCTGATGCATATTAACATATGTAGATATGGACTTTTTCACTTTTATATGTTAGGAACTGATAAAAGATATGAAATATAAACATAGTTCCTTACATACCTTTCTTTTCTTAATTAGTGATGGTGGGATCACCTGATCCATTGGATTGGGTGACCTTGGCTTTAGTAGCTTCACTACTGCTAGGTTCTGCTTTCCTTATCCATGTCTAGTTCATCTGTGTTCTAATCTTCTCAACAGTGGGAGCAGGTACCCTTGTTTTGCAATCTCTCCTAGTATGACCAATTTTCAAATAGTTATAGAAAACTAGGCTTCCATGCATCCAAATTTTAGACTTACCTCTGAAATGTGTCTTTATGCAATTTCTGGAACATATCCATACTCACCACAGTAATGACAACTATGCCATGTGTTATAATCCCAACTGTAAGTGTTACCCTTCCTTGGTTCTTTTTCTTGTGTCTTTGATGTCCATTTTTGTTTAGTATTAGATTTGCAATCTTGTGCTCTATGTCCAAATTTTTGACAGTTGTAACAATTCCCATTGAGTCTAGGTGTGGGAGATGCATCATTTTCCTTTTCCCAACATTCATGTGCTTTATGTCCAAACTTGTTATAGTTACAACAATAACCATTGAACTTAGGTTTAGGATTGGACTTACCATTCTTTCTTCGGTAGATGTTTGCTGTGTAACCTAATTTTCCATAGTGATGGCATACAAGCTTGTTGTTCCTTTTCTTTGCACTCCTCCTTTCACCATTCTTAGATGATTCTCCTTTCTTAGTAGATGTTTGTTGTTTAGTGTGACCTAATCCATAAGAATCTTTAGATCTCCTTGATGCTTCCATCAAGTTTTCAAAATGAGTCAAGGCTTCATTAGGTCTGTTTAATCTTTCATTCAGTTGTTTCTCAAATCTCAATTCATCTTTCAATTGACTGTTCTCAAGTCTCAAATTCACAATTTCCATGTCTTTCCTACTGATCTCCTGATTTGCAAGTAGCAGTTGATTCACCATGTCAACCTGATTATTTGTCATCATTTGTACTTCATGTGTTCTATCATCAAGTCTAACAATCATCATTCTTTTGTCTTCTTCAGCCATAGCTTTGTCATCGTTAACTTTCTTCTTTTGTTCCACTACTTCACATAGTCTTACTGTCTACATTTCTTGTTCTCTTTTCAGGTTTCTAACTTCTTCACACATTGTATTGTTCCTTTCCAGTAGATCTGCAATTGCTGCATCACTCTTAGTAGAGTCTCCATTCTGAAATAGATTTGCAATGTCTTCTTCTTGATAATGTGTATCATTCATTTGTTTGGACAATTCTTTTCTTGCTTGCAAGGACTTCTTTAGCTCCTATCTTGCAGTTTCAAGTTGATGTAATGCAAGCCAAATTTCAATCTTTTGATTCTCAATGACTACCCAATTTGTAAATCTCCTTCTCAAGATCTGTACTCTCAAGTTGATTGGGAAATACAATTTGGGAAAGCAAGATACTAAGTGGGGGGGGGGGGGGGGGGAANGGTGAATCAGATCTTAAAACTTTTATCCTTTTAAAACAAAACTGATCCACAACCATGCATAAATGAAATTTATCTATCAACTAGTAGCATCCATGACAATAAATGAATAACTCAACACACATAATTTTGGTAACCTAGAAACCCAATAAGGTAAAACTGGGGTGGGGATGACACCCACAAAGATCTTCACTACTACAATAATAAAGTGTGCCTGTTAGGGCTACAAAGTTTGATTACAATATGCAATCTACCTGGTTAAAGGTCTGCCTAGTTAAGAGCTTTAGATCATTACAATCTACCTTGTGAAAGGATTTAAACTTACAATAAAGTAAGCACTCGGCTAAGAAATTTAGAAAGGTTTGTTAGAAACACTCTGTTAAGAGATTTCACCTGAACAGTGGTTAGAATGTCACAAGAACTGATCCTTCGTTATGCACTCTGATGCTGATAACAGATCTCCTCTTTCCAATAACTTCTCTGATCTAATAATCTGATATGTCTTTACTCTGCTATTCACTGCTCTTTCACTTTGCTAGATCTATGCTTCTTCTATCAAAATAACCCTTTGTACATCTCTCATGTATGCATTCACCTTCTCTATCTCTTTTTGAACACACACCAAAATTAGGGTTTAAGAAGCAATCTTAATATACTTCACAAATCTGGTGATTAGATCTAGATCAAAGATCAAGATCAAATGCTTATGCCGCTTAGGCATTCCAATTTTTTGATTGGCTCCATGCCACACATTGGGATCAAATAATTAGTGCATAATTAAATCTATTGAAACCATTAAATGTATGAATAAGTCAGCCCAAAATGGTTTACCTTCAAGTTTGTGCCATTCCTAACATGTATGTCAAAACTGTCTTGCTCGACACATTAAGACTCTAGCGCTTAGCATGAACATGATCAACTTTTACTTGATTGCCGAGTCACTTAGCAACCATATATCTGCTCAGAAATGACTATGCTGGATAGCTCAACCTATACTAGTTATCTCAATCGTAGTGATGACCGGCTAACCTGCCTTGATAAATGATTAAGTGTGGGACATTAATGATCAACAAAACTTAGAGATCAACAAAACCAACTCTTCAAACTTGCAGAACCTTCACCTGAACATACAACTTTACTGTCAAGGAATTACTGGCCAACATGATAGTGACAAACAAATGAATTAAAATGGAAGGGCCATTGTTTTTCTTTTGCATGACATAGACAAATTTTGTGTAGCTAAAATACAGAATTGAATGATTTCTCTACACAAACTTTTCAATCTGTATGATACAAACAAGGCAGACGATCCAAAGGATGTTGCCATGTATACTTTGGTAGATGCCAAGGAGGAGAAATTTATAAACACAACATTCTTTCCTGGAAGGTTTCTGATATGCCATTGTACAATGCATTTCTTTGACATGAAAACCATCTTCACTTACTTTTGTTAACAACACTTGTAATTTGCATTATTTTTACAGTTTTATTAGTTGCAAAAATATATTTTCTCCCCAATTCACCTTCAATATCTCTTTGACGTACCCCATTGCACCCTAAGGTGTGATTGATAGTATACCTTATGATTTATTTATCTAAGTTATTGACGTATGAAAATCACTTGTAAGTAATAAGATATCAATGTTTTTTCAATGATAGGAATGCAAAACATGCTTTAAACATTTCTATGGAAGCATCAATGTTCTTGGGTGCCTATGCACCATACCTTTCACTTCTGTATCATCATGTCAAGGATATTTTCTTGTTCCTGATAAAACCTGTTGGCCTCTTCCTCATGATGACTTCATCACCATTACAAAAACTTATCTAGTTAATGAACTTTATATCCTTATGCATTATGCTACTGTAATTTTGCCTCTTTTTTTGGACACTACTAATCATTGGTTTCTCTTTTTCCCTTGGGAATGCTTTTCAGGTAGAAAGAGTAGGAGACCATCTATCTTTCTTGAAGGATCTTTATCAAAAGGGTATCAATGTCCTTTATCTTCAATTTAATAAGGGGTGTAGAAGAGTGCTCTGCATCAATTGGGTATAGAAATTGAGTGCTATACCCAAACAATGCAAAGCACCTTCTGCACCCTCGATTCCAGTGAAGAAACATAAACATGACAGCTGAGAAACATAAATATAGATATCACAACATCTAAGAAACATAAATGTAGATATCATGGTCACAATTTTTTGGAGACACAACATAATTGAATGGTATACCCAGACAATGCAACACAACCACTACTCTTCCAATTCCAAGTTGACACTGCGAGATCCAAGAATAAATTTAGAGAGTGGAGGAGGGCCATAACAACCAAAATAATATAGGGTCCCTATATTATTTTGGTCATTATGGCCCTCCTCCTCTGCTCCATAAATTTATTCCTTATCTATGGTTTTTGGATCCTGCGCCAGTGTCAACTTGAAACTAGAGGAGTAGTGGTTGCATTGCATCATCTGGGTATACCACTCAATTATGTTGTGTCTCCAAAAAATTGTGACCATGATGCCTACATTTATGTTTCTCATCTGTTGTGTCCCAGGACCCCTTATAACCCTTTATGACCCTTTATGATCCCTAAGAATACATCTTAGAGGTCTTAAAGTGTCATAAAGGGTCATAAGAGGCTCCTAGGAGGGGCCATATGAGATTCCACCTTCACGTGATTGGCCCTATTAAGAATATAATGTTAAACTATTCTTGAAACAAAGTGAAGCTCATAATTTTATTTTTAATAATATAGAATACCGTCACAATTATGATGGAAGCCAGAGAACGACTGAAACCAAAGCTATACATGCGACATCCAGATGTCAAAAATTGTCAACATCTAGATGTCGCATGTACAACATATCTATCGCACACCCATCATAATTGTGACACTCATAAAGTGTAATGATGAAAGGTTGACAATCCTAAATGGTTCACACCATGATGGTCAATACCTAAATGTGATGTTCAGATGTTAGAATATTCTGACAGTTGGAAATTGCAAACCTGTCATAATTAAGACATTCATAATGGGTAATGATGACAAGCTAAACAACATAGCCAGTGCATATTGCAACACTCATTGCTATCGCAATAACAACAGACATAACAGCTTTCGATGGTTCCAACACCAAAATTGCAACACTAACCTGTGTTGCTTGCACGATGGGGTAGTGTTGGAATTGCAACACATAGACATCAAAAAAAGGACTCAAATGTACTAGTGTGTGTGAAGATAGTGCACCTAAATTATTGTTGCAGATGTTGAATAATGAGAATATAATGAAGAACCTTGCGAGGAAACTTTTTCATTATTTTATCTATTTGATATATACCGCTATGAAATTCAGGGCACTCTGTTGCAAATTCATGTTGTTTATGATATATAATATGATCATTGATAAATGCATCTATTTTTTGATACTCCATTCCAATATCTTTCATTATGGTAGATAATTCTCAGTATGAGCGAGGTAGAATGTTTGATGGTGGTAACAAAAAATCACCTATCAATCTATGACAAAAAATATAATTTGTTAATATAAATAATATTAATGGTACATGATTCACTCTTTATTAACTATAATGAAATTAAAACTAAAATAGATGAAAACTATGACATATATGACATACCTTAACATAGGTGAGATTTTTATGTTGGATAAACCATTCATAACCTTCAAGTTCACAAAAAACAATACAATAGAGAGAAGAGTTGTTTGGGAGCCTTGATAAAGGGGCTCATATTCCTTATCAAGTAGAGGTATATCATGAACAACATTAAGGTCATCTTGATCATCATGATTAGCTGCACCAGTACCATCATCTTCAATTGTGTTTTCTGGCACATAATCAGTTGCGTCAATACCATCATCTTTAATTGTGTTTTTTGGCACATGATCATCTTCCTCCACGGGATCATTATCTTTAGCTTTGATATTCACACCTCCATGTTCCTCCCCTTGGAAATCCACATTCTCCGGGTTGTCATGGTCCATAATATGTACCCTAGGGAGGTCAACCTATATGAAAATGATGAGCATAAATAAACCATTATCATAATCTCATCATCAAGTGATTTATTATGTACATAAATTGTTAAAATAATATAATGAACAACTTACCAATTGACAATAATAATGCCCCCCTTCAATGTGACCATGTTTCCTACAATGTTTCTCAACTGTTCTTAATAGAGGTCTTTGAGTCTTTAAGCTCTTACAATTTTTATAGGGACAATAAAAATTTCCACCACCTTTTCTTTTGAAGTTATACCACAATCTAGAAAGTGTCTCCTTGTTTTGTTCTTTGTTGATATTATTTGACATGGTCTTTCTTCATAGGAAAAAAACCAAGCTATCCATAATCATGCAACCAACAAGCAACCAAACATTACAACAATATAGATGTAAGGTAATTAAACTTAATCAGAAGTCCTCACATATTTCATATATATTTGTATGTGTAAAATGTGGTCTCTATACCTACAGCTGCAACACACACTTCAATGAATCATTATGGGGTTAACTTGTTAGAAAATGATAAAATTAGAATACCAAAAATGTTCTAAGATAACCGACACCGACTCATTTCCTTCTAGTAGGCAGGAGTTTGAAAATTTCTCTTAGGTCATCACAAAGTTCAGTGATTACACCTGTTCTAAATGAAGGAGTTAAAGAGCTAATGATGAGACTAAAGGATTGATTAATCTAAATGCAAGTACAATTTGTTGTAAATCCAAAGCTAATTAATATAGATTTTATGCACCAAAAGGAGATGTGATTGTTTATTTTAAAGCCCAAAATCAAATGTTCTCTAAGATTATAAGATATGTATGGTTCAAAAAAGTAAACTAACATTTAAGAAATCTAAATAAATTGAAAGCTAAAAATGCAAGAAAGCTAGAATGTAAAAACTGTATAATAACGATTATAAAAACATGATCCTTTGTGAACGAAAGAGGTTCTCTTTTATAGAAATATCTCTCAAAATCGATGACCGAGATTGAAAGCCAAAGAGTGGATAGGATTTGATCCGAGGAATCACGATCTACGTGCAAAGAAGATTATTGGTCGAGAGAGTCAGTTGACGGAACTGACTGACCAATTATTTTGGAAACTTCCAAAATCAATTTTCAGTTGACAGATCTGTTTCCAAAATGAGAAAAAGATAAGAATAAGTTAACTGAATAAAGCATATTTGTTTCCAATTCAAAAATCAATTAACTGAATAAAACAGATTTGTTTCCAATTCAAAAATTAGTTAAATGAATAACACAGATTTGTTTCTAATTCAAAAATTAGTTAAATGAAATTGATGATATCATATGCATTTTTAAAGATTTAAAGGATTTTAAATGCACATTTTGTTTTTATTAATTAATTTAATTCCTTTTTGGTTTTTATATACAATTTAGCAATTTTATTTAATTAATATATTAGAATATCAATTAAATAATTAACTTAAGGTTTATTTTCCAATGTAATGCATTTTTAGGAATTAATTAATTAATCAAGTACGATGATTAATTAGGACCTAGGATTCAGGTCAGATCAACTTGAAATTGATGAATTGCCTGTTTGGTTTAGGACTTAGAATAATCAATATTAGGGTTTCTTGATAAACAATTAAGATTAGGGGTCTAGGGTTTAGATGGCCATTTTTAGGTCATTACAATATTGTACCTCCACATTTCTTAGTTAAGAATTTTAGAAGGATAGAGATCATAATGATATCATGCCTCAAATCAATAAATAATTCTCACCAATAGTTGACACTAATTTTCCACAGTCCATTAGATAAAGATGTAAGGGCTTCTAGTTTGTACTGTGTATGCTTTTAATTCTCACCAAGTTAAATCCATCACAAGGTTTCCCAAATTTCAATAGCTACAAGTTACCCTATTTTCCCCTATATATCACAACTTAACATTCAAAGATTCGTGCACTTATATCATTTCCATCAACTATCAATAATTATATAATCAATCTTTTGCCAACTATAATGATACTAAACAAGATCAATCTCAACAAAGACCTCATAGAGAAATGAAAGGAAATTTTTTGTCACAATTAGCTAGAATAGTTATAACTAACCCATCAACAGATAACTATCTAGTATTGGTATGAATTCCTATGAAGGTAATGATTCAATAGATTTTATGCAGTCAAAATGTAAGTACATGATACTATTACTAGTGCATAGAATAGTAATCATGGATATACTAGTCTTAAGGACATGTATTTGGCTTCACATACTTCCTAACTGAATCAATTTTAAATATAGGAAAACAAAATTGTTCTTTTGAGGTTGAAATGCAAACAAATTACTCTCAAGCTAGATTTCTTTTAACTAAAAATTTGAACCTAATAGGGTCCAAAAAATAGCAGATATTACCATTTTGTAATTAGTACATTTGATAAGTAGGAGGTAGTTTTTGCAATGTGTCAAGTCATGATGTTAATATTAGGATAAATGATTCTGTAGTTTTTGGGTCAAACTTATTGAATCATATTTAGTAAGTAGTGGTTCCCACAAACAAACTCATCTCTCATGAGAACAAATGGTTCACTTAGTAGTCATTGGATCTAGGTGATGCTAATGAGGGTGAAGCATCGAGACTTCTTGAGAGGTCACTCATCTCACTACTAATTTGAATCAAGCACACAACTACTGTGTTTCCCCCAAGTTTAGCCCATTAAGATTGCTACTCCATTTGGAAATTTTTTTTAGTAAGTGTTATACCTTATGAACCATTCATTGTAGAGCCCCTTAGACTCATCAATTAATAAGGAGGCATTTTCATAGTGTGTCAAGTTATGATATTAATATTAGGAATCAAATACTTACTATTTTAGTCAAACTAAATAACCTATAATTAATGAGTAGTGGCTCACACAAATTCATCTCTCATAAAAAATGAATGGTCCACTTAGTACTCATTGAATCTAGGTGATAATAACAAGTATGAAGCATTAAGAATTCCTAAGAAGTCATCCATCCTAATTTTATGCTGACTCAAACACACTTACCCATAAATTTTCCTAAAGTCCAATCTAAGAAAAGATAAAGAAGATTGTATTGAAGACCTTTTCTACTGAGTCATTTTGAAACTATATTTCTGCCATGGCAGTCCCCAAGGTCACTTTTCCTTGAGGCATTTTGTCATTGAACTGCCAACTGATATTTTCCTACTTGTTATTTTTAGAATAACCCTTTACCTATTCATCTAAGAGTCCTTGGATTGGAAACTACAGAGGTGGATAAAGGTTAATAGATATAGAGGTAGTAAATATGTTTCATCTAATGGATAACATTATATGTAAAGTGTAATAGGAGACATACAATAACAATAGGTACCTGAGTGTGCAGCTCCTTGTGTTGCTGTGTTATTTTATATCACTCCCACGCCCTTCCTCCTTAATAAATTTGAAACTTCAAATAGTAAAAGGTCATAAAAGACTCATTTGAATGTGTCTAAGGTGTTAACTCAAGTTGTAAAGGTCATTTGTGTCCAAAAATTCAAAATTGCATAAAAGATGTAAAAGTGCAACATTGCAAAATTGCACCCAAAAGTTGCTAATAGGTAGTTGGTAGGTCCAAGAGGTAGTTAGGGATAGTTTTGGATGAAGAATTTCATAAATGACACATTCAAGTTGAATTAAAAGGTGGTGAATAGTTGGAAGACAAATGTCAAAGTTGTTGTCTCTGACTGTCACACCTAGTCTGTAGATAGGGTGACACTCCTTGCATTTAATGTAGGAAAAAGGAGAGAAACCATGGATTGGTTGTAAAAAAGAAAGGAAGGAATCATGTTTAAGATATATTGTAAGGTTCTATAACATATGAAATGAATATATGATTTATTTTGTGCAATACTGTAACTGTCCCCTAAGAAACAATCATGTTTTTACTGTTGTTTGAGTATTTTTATGATGAAAATGGATTGAAAAACCTTTTAATTCAATTTGGTAATGTTTCATGATGATTTAACTTTGTTTACAATCAAGTTAAAGGTTCTTTCATGTATGATCAAGCGAGATCCACTGAGTTTTGTGAAAATGGGGTTAAACCCTCTATCACAGACCTGTCAACAAGGGTTTGTTCATAGTTTTCTTTCAACCAATAAAAATATCTAAATCTTGGTTTTTTAATGAAGTAGATTCATATATGTTTTAAATGTATTTGGTGTCATAACTATTGGTTATGTATTGAACAAGTTGTTTGATTCCCTAGTGGGTAGTTACGATGAATTTACCGTGTTTTAAAGAAGTAGTCATACATATTTCATTAAAGTTGTTGTTAAGTGATCCAAAATGATTCAAATAGATGGAATGATGTTTGATTAACTTAAATAAAACCAAAATGGATTTGATTAAATAATTTTGGTGTGTTTGTGGGTAAGATTTTAGAAAGTAGTCAAATTTTTATGGCAACAACAGTCACAGTCATGGTAGAATGTGGTTTGCATTATTTGGTCCTTGTCCAAACAATGATAAGTGATATGAGATAGGGTTGTCCTTGATTAAATGCACTTGTGAGAGTAGGTTAAATTTCCTATAATTTTTTGGTTAAATATTTAGACATGCTATTGTGTAAAGGACAATAAATAGTGTTGTTCATTCTAAGACATTAATTTCCTCAAGTAGAATTGTTGTGACGTTAAAGTGTGAGGGTAGTTTATGTGTTGTTTCTTGGATGAGATATGAAAAATAATTGTGTTGACATATTTTGTAAGGTTATTGAGGCAAGCCTAATGGTTGGAAATTTAGGACAATTGTAAAATAGGGGCAATCAAGTGCATACTATTGCAGGTGTATGAAGGATTGAGGACATAGTGAATGCGCTTAAAGGATTTAATGGTAAGTGTTTCAAAAGCACATAACAATGTGATATGAAAGCCTAGTTGATGAAAAACCCAATGTGGAAGGATATGCAGGCCTAGTTGATGATAGGCATTGAATTTGTAGAGAAAATATATGAATTATGTGGGTTTAAGAAGTAATAGTTTCCAAATATGTATTTGGTTGCTGTAGATATTGTTATGACTATCAAGATAGTCCAATATGATGCAAAATTACAATTTATACCATTATATAAATTTGTATAAATCTCAGGTCAATGTTATCAAGATTTCTAGTTTGTGTTGAGTTTATGTGGTTTATTGTGAAATCCTATTTATGCAATTTTCAAATATTAAATTTTATTTAGTACATTACAAAAGACAACTTATATATAGAAAGACAAAAAATATCTCACTGAAATGATTAACTTGTCCAACTTCTCTCTCAATCATGAAATTACTATTTAAATGTAATTATCTCTCAAAATATGAATTGGAACAAAGCGAAATTGATTGCAACAAAAAATCTCACCCTTCCAAGAAAATAATTGAAGAATTAATTTATGCCCATCTTCTCTTTTTAAGGATCAACCATTGATCTTTTCTATGATACTTCTAGAGATTTCTCATTTTTCGTCTAAACATTATTGTAGCATCTATTATGCATTGATTTAGAATACATGAAATTTGATGCAACTTTGATCTCTACTAAGTTGACCTTGACTATATTTATTTTACAAGTCATTATTGATTATTCCTTCAATTAGAAATCAAAGGTATATGTTCCTACACCCTAAAGAATCAAAATACAAGCCTAGGGAATGTCATTTGGAAAGATCAAGCATAAGAGTTTGCACTTAGAATATTTTGGAGAAGGATTCACTTGGGAAGACCCCAAGAGAGGGAAAAAATATGATCTCCTTTGGGAACTTGTGTTGATCTCTAAGTTTTTGTTGTCTATTAGTGTCACACACTTACTCACAATCAAGGCAGGTTGGTCGGTCATCACTGCGACCAAGTCATCCCACTAAGGATGAGACCGAGCAATAGTTACTATGGAGAAAGTCAAAGGTTTTTGAGTATTCAATAGTTTCCTAGCATAATGATTGTCGAGTTGCATAGAAGAGTTAGTGCTGAGAGAAAACATATAGCTATGCCAAGCAAGACAATATTAACTGAGCACCAGTATTTGCCTATGCCGAGTAAGATAGTTTTTGTATATGTGTTTGGAATGGAAAATACACCAAGGTAAACTATTTTGGCCGACTTATATGAAGAATTTAATGATCATGTACATATATTTAATGCATTAATTATTCATTATTTTTATGATCATGGATCCCTATGCAAGCCATGCAACCAATCAAAATTAGGGATGCCTAAGCGGCAAAAGGTGATGAATCTAGGTTGTTGATCTTGATGTGGATGTAACATCTCTTATATATATGGGATGTTTCAACCCTAATCTATGTGTGTGAATGTATGTTTGGATGTGGATGTGAAGAGCAGAGATCATGAGTATATGCATGTTTTTCATATCTAAAGCATTGACCAGACAAGTGATTGAGTAGAGAAGTGAACACTGAAGTAAAGAACAAAGATAAATTAGATTGAGAGATCAGTTAAGAGTTAGAAAGAGGAGATCCATTATCAGCATTTGTAGTGCAGACCAAAGGATCAAGTACTAATATGTTCTAACAAGTGAATCAGGGTAAATATCTTTATAGAGTGGTCCTAAGAGGCCTTTGTAAATCTCTTAACATAGTGCTTACTTTGTTGTAAGTTTTAAATCCTTTAACAAGGTAGATTGTATAAGTCTGAAAGCTCTTAATAGGGAAGACCCCTCACAGGGTAGATCATCATAAGTGATCAACACTTTTTAGCCCTAAAATGCACACTTTATTACTGCAGTAGTGAAGATTTGTGGGTGTCATCCCCACCCCAGTTTTACCTTCAAGGGTTTATGGGTTACCAAATCTTTATGTTATGTTTTTATTATGGATATGATTAGATGTTAGATCTTTGACAACATTTTAGTTTATGTTTATGGATGCATGGTTGAATCAGTTTGTTTAGAATTGGTAGAAGTTTTATAGACTTGATTCACCCCCCTCTCAGTTACTGCTTTCCCATATTAGACTTCCACCAATTGGTATCAGAGATTTGTTCTCTTAGAAGAAGTATAACCACTTGAGAGTAAAGATCTTGGAAATAGAGGTTTATAAGTTGGGAAAGGTCATTGAGAATCATAAGATTGATATCCAGTTGGCACTACAGTAGCTTGAGATAGCAATAGAAGAATTGAGGAAATCCTTAAAATCTAGGAAACAAATGGAAACTCAGCTAAATGATACTTCATATAAAGAAGAAGACATTGAAGGTCTATTTGACAATGCAAATTCAAAAGAAAGTAATGTGTAGAAATTGCATATCTATTAGAGAAGAAAAACACACTGAAACAACAAGTCAAAAGTCTGAAGATAGAACAAGAAACTCAATCAATAACACTATGTGAGGTGAATGATCAGAAGAAGAAATCCAAAGAAGACAAGAAAATGAAAGAAGAAGACAATAGACAGATGGATACTAGGCTTGATGAAAGGACAAGTAATGCACAAAAGCTCACTAAAAATTAGTTGGACATGGTCAAGCAACTTTTATTGCAAATCAAGAGATAAACAAAAAAGAAATTGAAATTAAATATTTGAGATCTAAGAACAATCAACTGAAAAATGAATTGAGATATGAAAGAGAACTCATTAAGAGGATAAAAAACCAAATGAAGCCTTGAGATACTTTGAGGAAACAATGAGATCACAAAGGATGAATAGCAACACATCTAGACTTGGACATACTAAGCACTAGTCTTCCACTAAAGAAGGAGAATCATCAAAGAGTGGAGAACTGAGAAATGCAAAGCCGAAGAACAACAAGCCTACATGTCATCATTGTGGGAAACTAGATCACAAAAAAAAATATGCCAAAGCAAGAATGGCAAATCCAATCCTAAACCCAAATTTAATGGATATTTCTTTAACTGTAAGAAGCATGGACATCAGACACATGAATGCAGGTCAAAGACTAGCAATACCTTACTTCAGCTGAATTCCAAGGACATTGTTACAGTTGCCAGAAGTTTGGTCATAGAACTCAAGATTGCAGATTTAATGCAAAATCCAAATGGACATCTAAGAAACAAGGCAATGCACCAAGGAAAGGTAACACATTCAATTGGGATTACAATACAAGGTATAGTTGTCATTATTGTAGTGAATGGTAAATCCAAGAGTTGGGTGAATGAAAGTATGGTCTGTTATAGTTGTCACAAGATTGGTCATACCAAACAAGACTGCAAGACCAGAGCCCCGACACCTACTTGTCTAGTAGATAAGGAATTAGATTAATCTAACATGGAGAAAGAAATAAAATGTAAGAAGTAGTGGATCCAGTGAAGCTGAGATCACCCAATCGAATGGATCAAGTGATCACACTACTTCCAATTAAGAAAAAAGGTATGTAAGGAACTATTTTCCTAAATGCTATATTCTACACCAGTTCCTAACATAAGATGTCTTAAAGTCTATATCTGAATAATACAAGATTCATTAGGATAGATTTGAAACAAGAACCGAGAAAATAATTGATATGCATAGTTGATGCCGAGCATCAGTATCAACATATTTCGAGCTTCCATACCGATCGAGATGATATGCTGATTGAGCATCAGTAGTGACTGAGTCACTGTCCTGACTGAGCTGTGTGGGATAACCAAAATATTTAATCAAGGACCGAAGACAACTATTATCCACCAACCACTCCATGAAGCATTTATTGAAGACCTAATTCAACCGTTTGAGGGTATATAATGAATCTAGGCATTCATTATTCATTTCACACAATGATTAGAGTTTGTAGAGAATTCTAAAGGAAATTCCAGAGAAATTTGAGCTAAGTTTGAAGAGATTCCATCTGTGTATCATCACCAAGTGTTGAGAAGGTTGAAGCCCCGTTGTTTCTGAGTTACCCATAATATGTTTCATGAACCCTAATTTGTAGAAATGACAACCAGTTCATCCGTTGGTGTGAAGAGACAAGAAAATGAACTGAAGAATGTTTAGTTGGTTAGGAGCCACACTCGTGCACCACAAAATTTTTGAGCCATTCTTGAGACTGCAGCGAAGGGAGATCTTACAAGAGCCTTTTCATTGATCTTGCCTAAGGTACTCATGATCCATGATATGCGAGTATGTTATATGTGCAAAATTGGAGAATTTGAGTTGAGGGAAGCCTACAGTAAGCTATGTGAGAATGGGGCATTGAAAGCTGATCATTATCACATTAATGACAAAGGGCTAGTCTATGCCCTAGACTTCCCACACGAATTTCAAGTCGAATGGATCAGGATAGTGTTAATCAGAACACATGATATGTGTCTATGATTGGAGAATGGACCAGTAAAGATCACTAAATACATCATCCACCGAGTTCCTGGTTACTCCATTGTGCAAGGGAAGAGAACTATGCATTGTCAGAAAAAGGAAGACATTGAAAAGTTCACTTTGCCTGAGTGGAACAAGAGAGGAATGACAATTTCTACGATCAAAAATCCTAAAATTGACTTTGGAGTCAAATTCATTGCACACAAGTTTTACCAATCAAGCAGATTTGATAGTGTCCCATGTGTAGTGATTGGTTAAGCGTGGAAAATAGTGAAAAAGGATCATACTTATGATCTTGACAAGCTATAGATGACTCAACTTGCCAAGAACCTATCATCAATTAGGAAGGAAAAGAACTCTATGTGTAAGTTTGGATCCTTACTATTTTGTATATTATTCTATGTTTAGAATACTTTTCCTACAATAGGAGATGTAGTATGGAGTCTGGACCGACCGGTCACAGTATAGATTATTGAGTTTATTCAGCAGTTAGGAGAGAATTTTGACACTGTTATGGGTTATTATTTTGTTGAATTCAAGAAAAAGGTGAGATTAAGGAGCAAAATCCCAGTATCACAGCTGAGAAGCATTATGATGATGTTTACTTTCTAGTTGATAGTAATAACACTTATGTACAATTTGTAGTATCGAGGGTAGCATGGATAAGGCCATTACCCTATGAAGTAAAAATAGATGAAACATCTACAAAAATCAAAGCTCTATTAGCAGAGGAATTTGATAGAAAGACTAAGAGATCTAGAAATTATGATGAGGCTAAATCAAAGATAACCACAAATTTGAAGGCTGAAAATCTGGAAAGAAAGAGAAACAAAATTGTAAAGAATCTTGAGAAGAGGTTAGGAGAATAAGAAGAGGAAGATGCACCAAAACAAATCACACAAGGTCAAGGTGAGGACCAATCTAGGGACTCTGAAGAAATTAAAGAAGAAGATGTAGAAGTAGACAAGAAGGGTAAGAAAGTAATGGTTGTTAGGATTAAGTAATACTGAGAGGGGGGGTGGGGTGAATTAGTATTAAATCACTTTAAATAAATATTAAACCAATTCCAAATAAACCATAAACATAATAAAATTAAAATAACATAAGCAAATAAAATAGAACTCATAACACCATTATTTGTTGTCGAGGAAACCCTGGCCAAGGGAAAACCCCAGTGGGGATGGTACCCACAAGCATGCACTAAAGTATAATGTCCCTGTAAGGAGACCTAGCCCTGTTAGGAGATGAATATTACATAATACAATTCCTTGTCAGAGGAATAACAACCCTGTTAAAGGTATGAAACATCCTGTTAGGGGCCAACTAAGCTTACAACTCTTACAACAAAACTTCTGTTACAAATTAAGTGTTCTTAAGCAATGAACAAAAACAAGCATCTTCAATGCTTAGATAGTTCCATTCATAGCTCTCCAATGATATTTTGCATCCTCTTCTCTGCCATTCACACATACACATATACATTCACTCATAAAACTTCCATCTTTCTCATCACGACTTTACAAAAAGTCTTCATATATATATCTTTCTTATTACCAAGTCGACTCTCTTAAAAATATCACATAGTCGGCTCTCAATACAAATAAATAATGTAAAGAGAAAATACAAAGTCGAAACTCTTACATAACCAAAATATAGATTATCCAAAATTATAATCCAACTTAGCTTGTCATGAGTCCACACTATACTCCTTAAATCATCGCTGCTATTCAACTGCTCTGTTACGTTGTCCTGCTGTCTGTGCTTGTCTGCAAATCTCTCTAACTCACTGTAATCAACTCCAAAACTGAATTGATCTTAGGTGGAGGTCATACATACCCCATAGTATCTTCCACTAAGATTTAAAGTCATATCACATCGTGCTCGATCTTCTCTAGCCAAAAAAATACTATCATACTCTATTTTTCTACTTATGTACTTAGTTATTTTGAAGACTCTATCTCCAAAACATAACTTCAATCCACGCGATCAATATAATAGATATTTTTCAATAAATGAAAACCCATAAATTTCTCAAATTATACAAAACTCATCACTTTCCAACAATCTCTCCCTTTGGCATTGATGGCAACACTTAGCAAAAATTGACTAAGTGTCCCAACTTACTGTACTCTTTTTTTCTTTCTTTCTTTCATATATATATATATATATATATTGTGTATTATCATTTTATACTAACTCATTTTTATTCTCTCATTTTTCTTCTCTTCTCCCCCTTTGACAACAATGACAAAGGTGCATCCAAAATTTACAAAATTCTAGGATTTCAGTGTTTTCTCACCCGTTTGAGTACATCCTGGAAGGTGTCTTCCATGATCTTCACTTCAGTGCTCCATGAATCAATCAATAACTAACTAACATGAATTATTCCATTAAGTGCATAAGATTATTTCTTTTCTAGATAACTCTTCTCGGCCTTCTCTTCAGCAATATTCAATAAAGATTCATAGTGATGGTAAAAATCATCAAGTGTCAACCTTAAATTCTCTGCTTCATCATTTCCTTGATATACAATAGGTACATGGAGGATTTTTTTCACTGTATTTAATGTCCTAGTAATCACTTTAAATATTTTATCTCCTTTTTTCTCAGATCTTTCCTTAGCTTTAGAGAATGCGCTGAAGGATAGTCTCATCAACTCATCCTCATCCATACTGTCAACATCAGTACTCAATGTTCTGTCAATACTTTCCAACAATAGATTATTAGGTGTATCAGGTTCATGTTTTACCTAAGCTTTTGTCTCTTTCTCTTTTTCTATCTCAGTCTCATTTCTCTATTCAAACTCAATATTCTACTATTCCTCCTTTTGTTCTTTCTTTTCCCGTTCTTCCTTTCCCCGTTCTTCCTTGTCCTCTGCAATTGTGTTGTCCATACTACCTAAAAATGGGTCCTTCTCATCAAGCTATGTTTCAAGGGTCACAAGCGCACCAGAAACATAGAAATCTGGTTGCATTGTATCTTTTCTCATCCCAACATTCACTTCATCTATCTTAGAGCATTCACCAATTACTATAGGTGTAGGTGTACTTAATTTAGAAGGTGGAGTCTTCTCAAGAATATCAGTCATTAATATCCGATCTAATTCTTTTTGAGTATCCTCTACAAATTCTTCATACTTTCTTACCATAATATTTACTAATCTAGCCTTAGTCCTCATTAGTGGTTTCAGTGCATTAAGTATTCTTTCTCTTTCTTTTATAGAAACTACTGGTAGCATATCATCAATAGATTGATTTATAATAGCATCATCCTCAATATGTGCTAGATGTTTCCTTACTTCCAGTCTACCATAAAGCTCTTCAAGTACACTTCCCTCTAATTCTAGTAGATTCTTCTTGAAAACAAGCAAGTGATTTACTACAATATCTTCAACCTTAAGCTTATCTGATTCCTCATACCTGTTATAGTACTTGTTCATAGAAACAAGCTTACCTTTCTCAATAGATCTCTTTTCAATCATCTTAAAGTTTGGCTTCCATACTTGTCTGGCATTAGTGGTCTCTTTTTCTATTTTCTTCTCTTCTCCTTCAGTCCTCTCTTCTTTAGGAGGTGAATATGGTTTGGTAGATCTAGTGCTTCTCTAAGGTACAGTCTTAACTACTTCTTCTTGTGATGTCTTCGGTGGTGGTGAAGGGGTGGTAACATCAATAATAGTAGAAGGTGGACTAGTTACCATCACAACTTCAAGAGGTGGAAGGGATGTAGTAGCAGTACTTTCCAGTCCAAAAGATCACCCTGCTATCTTCTTCTTCACTTCTCTCAATTCTTCTTTTTTCAAACCTGCTTTTGTTCCACATTCATCAATTTTTTTTTTAACTTTCCTCTTTCTCATGTCTCTGGTATGATCTTCTTTGACCTTTGCGGAATTTTCCTCATAGGTACCCCATCTCTCCTCAGATGAATCTATCTCAGATGCCAACACATGTTCAATATGCATAATTAGGACCTCAAAAATAACTTCATATCCCATAGGGTAACACCATTTCAACCTAGGTATAATTGCCTCAAAAAATACATAGTCTGTCTCAACCATAAAACAAATTGTGTTCTTATACTTTTCAACTAGTTCCTCAGGAATTCTGATTCTTTCTTTCATTTGCCTCTGAAGAATCTTGATCATCCCAAATAAGTTTCCATCAACCCATGTGCTATTCTATCTTTGGTAGCTCTTAGAAATATGAATACCAGTAGGTATCCCTTTTCTCCAACCACTTGGGTGCATGCCAGGAAACTTGTGCTCAATGTGGATATACATATGCATTAAGAGTGATCCAAATTGAAAGGTTTTGGACTTGTCCTTCTTGATTAGTTTGACATTATCCAAATACCATTGTGCTTGAACCTCGCATAGATTATAAGTAGTATTTTCTTTCACCATTATAAAGGCCATCATGATAACACCTGTAGATACTGAGTTAGGTCTACTGCTGTAGTAGAATTTGTAACCAAGTATTATCACAATCAATCTGACATCCTGCAAGAATATATCATTAATTGTCATGGCTCTCATGTCCCATTTTGAATGTGTTAGGGTTTCTACTTGTTTCTTAATGTTCTTCTCAACCATAGGGATTGTACTAGTATTATCCAATCTAGTAATCTCATGAATTAATTGACTACATATCTTTATAGGTTGCTCTCCTATCCAGATGAAATGATCATGAACTCAGCTGAGTAATATTTTAAACCATTCCTCTTCGCTGAATTCATACAAATCCAATATATTCATGATGCCCAAGTTTTCAATGTGTTTAAATTCATCCATCATTTTTGCATTATCAGTCATATACTCCATTTCAGTAGAAATTTATCAACACCCAGTATATCATACTTGCAATGAATGTATGCCCTAATATCTTCTAAGTGTAAAATACCATATAGTGTCTGGGAAAATGCTCCTTCAAGGTCATCTTCACATGACTTGAAAGGATGTTTCTTAAAATTATATCTAGGTCTATCTAAAAAATCATATATCAAAGGTGCATCCATAGCTTCTGTAGATCTAAATGATGTAAATACCTTTTACACGTTGAATTATGAGTATTTTCTTCGATCGATCACACAAAGTAATTGCTAGATAGTCTGAATCTCTCTACTCTTTGATCTCCCTAGGTCACTGCTCATCAAATAATAAGGAAATAGATATCCATTAGGTGCTTTATACATCGTTAAGTGTTAAAAACTTGAATTACCGAATACTTTCTAGTCAGTCATAAATCTTGTGATCATAATATATGCATCGTCTGATGTTGCACTCTTAGATATAAGTTCCATGATGTCGGCCAATATCATACCTAAGCTCGCTAGAGCTCAATCCACATAATCAGGGGCTGGATATATTCTTTTTTTCTCATCCAATGCTCCCCCTAAGGCCATGCTCAACCAATTAGGTCAATTTTTCTTTGCTAGAATCAGGCTAAGATCCAGTAGCATCCACTGTTTGAACCAATACATCATTAGAATCTTTGAATCTCCATATTTTACCACTGCTATTACCTTTTTATTTCCTGAAACAATTGTCAAAATCACTCTTGTATTTTGCCATACTCTCACTAGTATTATTTTCATTCCTCTTTGTATCCATAAGAGTTGGTGTTCTTCTGTTATTTACTCCATTATACCTGCAAAACTTTGCTATATGACCTGGATTGTGACATTTGTAGCAAATAGGAGGTTTACTATACTAGTTAACTTGCAATTTACAATTCCTTGCAATGTGTCCAAGGTTGTTTCATTTGTAACATGTGATCTTAGCTGCTGATTCTCCTCTATTGTTGTCTTGTCTGTATCTAGTTTGATCAGGTTTCTTTTTGTGCCCATATGCATTGCAATTAAAATATTAACCCGAAGAATTTCTGAAAGGGGTATTACCTCTGCAATCTCTCTTTATGTGTCCAAACTTGTTGCTGTGTGCTAAAAATGTGTCACACTTCTATGAGCATTCCATTCAAGGTTTCTCAAGAACGAGGTCTCAAATATCGACTCATAGCTCTCTAGTCATGGAGTACAAAGGTTTGTGATGGAGGCCCTCAGATTGACCTAGTTTGTGCCCCTGCAAGTACACCATAAAATGAGAGATTCTATATGATAATGCATGATTTTGTCTATATGATAACAATGCATAATTATTCTATGAAAGGAAATACGAATGCAAAATTAATCTATGAAAGAAAATATGAGTTTAATCTAAAATGCAAATGCAAAATTAATCTATGAAATAAAATATGAGTTTAATCTAAAATGCAAATGCAAAATTAATCTAAATGAATTGCCATGAATGTATGAGAGAAGAAGACAAGAAGAGAGAAGTTGCAATATCCAAGCTCAAGTGCTCAAATTATCCTCCAAAATTGCTGTCCAATCTTGCAGCATAACAATAAACTAAAGAATGTGTGTTTTTTTGATTATGCAAATGAGAAGGAGAGGCTTCCTTATAAAGAGCAATGGACGGTGGAGATTAAGAGGTAAAAAAGGAAAATAAAACAATGGTGGAGATTAAATCTTGGTTGATCCATGTGCCTTAAATCTTCAAAAGGCAAGATCAAAGGGCTATGATTAAGAGGCAAAAAGCCCACCACTTAGGAAGATGTAGAGAAAAAAGGATTTTTATTTATTTATTTATTTGATTTATTTCCTTTTTAATAAAAAAAAGAGCTTTAAGTGGGGATTTTATTTATTTAAAAGAGGAATTTTCTTTTAATTAAATAAGATAAGATTATTTAATTAAAAGAGGGATATTAATTAAATAAGATAAAATCATTTAATTAAAAAGGGATATAAATAAGATTATTTCATTTAAGAGATATTTTCTTTTATTTATATAAGATTGTTTTATTTAATAAAAAGAGATGTTTTATTTTAATTAAATAATATTATTGAAAAAATGATCAAACCTTAGGAAATATTGAAATAATTAAATTAATTATGATTTGGTCAAGGAAATTGATTTGAATTGAAAATGTTGCAAAGCATTGATTCAGGAATTTGATAAATTGATTCTGGTCATTTGATAAATTGAAGAATGGGGTCCCATAGTCTAGGCGACCATTTTAGGGTGCATACATTTGCCCCTCTTTAACTAATGTGTGATCTTTATGGGAACACATGTAGTCAAAGAATGCGTTTGAAGTGTGAGATCGATTTGGGATCACAAAACAACATAGACATCAACACCGTTGTAAATAAGTAATTGACATCAGGACAAAAAATAAGCTGATTGAAAAAGACAAGGTCAACACCGTTGTAAATAAGTAATTAACATGTCTGCGATAAGAATCTCAAGCAAGGTTGCCCTAAGTAGAGAAATTGATAGGATTGATAAAGCTGAATCAAAGATTGAAGTTTGATAGATACTGCCCCCTCGTGATCGAAATCAAAATGAGATAGAGGATAAACAACAAATTGATAAATTTGATTAAATTGAACTAAAGATAAGGTTCTTGATGTAAGATGAAAGATATAAGGATCAAAGAACCAAGGTAGATCATCAAGCACGAAATATTATGCCCCAAGGTTGAATTAGAAGAAAAGAAGTGGGGTGAAAGTGAATGGAAGATAGAAGTTTGGAAGAGGTGGAAAGAAATTGAGAGAAGAAAGAGAATTTTCCTTAAGAAAGAGAATGCCCCAAATCCAATCAAATCTTTAAGATAGAAAATTTTGATTGAGATCACAAAAGAAGATAAGGAAATAAAGATGAGAATGTGATCATAGTTGATTAAAATTCCACAAGAAAGATGAAGGAAAAACCCCCTCAAACTCATAATGTAGCCTAAAAATGCAAATTAACATGAGGTCTAACAATGCAAGCTACATGAAAATGCAAAGGTGTACTTCCAATAGAGAAACTGTAACAAAGGAATTTGTGCTCATCATTCATGAGAGAATGTTAAGGAACTTATTTTCAACATTGGGTGATTATTAACGGACATAAAAAAATCACACAATCATCACTAGTCACAAGCGCAACTATGAAGATATGAATGCGATTTATATCAGATTGAAATTTGGAAAGATTCTAACATAAGCATCAAAGACATAAATGTCAAGATGACTTCGGTGTTAGCTTACCTAATTTAATGTAGCAAAACCACGCTCACATCAAGGCATAGAGGCCAGGATGACCAGAAGAATGATTGTGCAAAAACAGTCAAGGCTGAAGCCTCAAATTTCCTAAGTGTGTCAAGAGAACAACAAGAAACACTCAAGAGTTTCAAGACCACACCCACAAGCAAAAAGAAAATAAAAACATGCCCCATGCCCTAAGTCCTCTAGCTATGCATCATGGAGAGACTTATTAGACAAGGAAACTCAATGAAAATCAATAATAGTTAGCATACAAAGAAAATATCATGACATAGCTGAAGCATTAAGTATTGTGTTTAAACATTTAAGTGTGTTAACTGATACTGAGTTTCAAGGATAAGGATCAAATGGTTGCAAGCAGGTAAGATCACATGACAAAAATGGGTAAGACCAAACCGATAAGTGTTGAAAAACACTCGATGTCAGGGGTTGTATTGAAAAATATAGTTGGGGTGGTGTTGAAAAACACCATTTGTGAGATATCCTAAAGACTAATGCATCCAAGAGACCAAAGCTAACACATTTATTCTCCCTAGACAAAGACAAAGACCAATTCCAAACCAAGACAACAAGGACAAGGCATGATGGAGAAAGGCTAAGTGTTGAGGACACGCGCTAAGAAACAGCGGTGCAAAGGCCTCAAGTAGCGCCCGTTTCCAGGTTTTCACCACTTGGATTTTATTACAATTTTTTTATTTTTTTCAGAACTTTTAATAATTTTTTTTTTAAATTTTTGCTACCAAGGCGCCTGTTTCCAGGTTTTCACCAAGGCACTTTTTCTATTTTTTTTGAATTTTTGGATTTTTTTTTGTATTTTTGAAATATATAATTTTTTTGGAGATACATCAAAGCGCCTATTGCTAGGTTTTCATGAAGATGATCATTTTTTTAGGATATTTTCTGATTTTTAGAATTTTTGACAATATATCATTTTTTTGGATTTTTTCAGGATCAATAATTATGCACAAAGGATGCCCCTAGACATAATGGGCATCATGGATAGAACTTCTTTAGGTGCAAGAAATTGATAGGTTCAAGGAGCTTCTCTCCCTCTGCTATAGACAGTAAATAAGCACCTGTCCCAAAAGCTACTGTAATGATGTAAGGTCCAAGCCAATTAGGTTCAAATTTGCCCTTTTGATCTCTATGCTGTTGATTCTTGGGATTTTCATGTAGGAAAAGATCTCCTACTTGGAATTATCTAGGGTGAACATTTTTGTTGAAGGATTTGGACATGCGATTTTGATAAACCCTCATATGGTCAAATGATGCTTGACATTTCTCATCTATAAGTTCTAACTCTTGAAGTCTCATGGTGCAGTAGTCTTCATCTATAACTAGACCTTTGAGGGAAACTCTAAGTGAAGGAATCTCAACCTCCAAAGGTAACACTACTTCAACGCCATATGTAAGGGAAAAAGGAGTAGCCCCAGTAGGAGTATGAATACTCGCTCTATAGGCCCACAAAGCCAAATTTATCTGTAAGTGCCAATCTCTTCCATTCTTATAGACTGTTCTTTGCAAGATTTTAAGAATGGTTTTTTTTGATGCCTCTGCTTGACCATTTCCTTGCGGGAAGTAAATGGAGGACCAATGTTGTTTAATCTTGAATTTCTTACAGAGTTGTTTAAGGTCCTTATTTTTGAACTGGCCTCTGTTGTCTATAATAATCTTGGAAGGCACTCCATATCGACAAATGATATGGTTCAGAATGAATAGAGAGACTGTCTTGCCCGAGGCAACAAAAAGTGGGACAACTTCTACCCATTTAGTGAAGTAATCAGTAGTAGTGATAATAAACTTGTGTCCACCTGATGAGTTGGGATGAATTTTCCCAACAAGATCAAAGGCCCAGTGCTGAAATGGCCAATGATATATAGAAGGAATGAGCTCCCTGCTTGGAGCATGTATCAAGTTACCATGTTTTTCACACTTTTCACATGACTTTGCAAAATATACTTCATATATCTGCATCATAGGCCAATAGTACCCTGCTCTAAGCAACCTTCGGTCCATGGAAAGACCATTGGAATGTCCCCCATAGATGCCCTCATGGATGTCAAGTAACACTTAGTAAGATTCTTCCTTTTCTAAGCATCTAAGAAGTGTTCCATCTAGACCCCTCCTATACAAATCACTAGTGATAAGGGAATGTCGAGAGGCATTTTGGGTAAGGTTTCTACGTTCAGATTGGTTAAAGGTTTTAGGAATAATGCCATCACGAAGGTATGAGTAAATGACACCATAATAGGATGACTCATGACCAACAAGGGTACAAATGACATGGCTTTCTTGAGAGTCATATATAGGGTGATGTAGCTCTTCCACTAGGAATTCAAATCTTGATTCATGTTGCTCTAACTGAAGGAGTGAAGCAAGTGTAGCCA
>MU226793.1:133343-143927 GCA_018584345.1 Thuja plicata
TTTACCCAAGTTATATTGATTGAATTTGAATTTTGTATGGAAGTGAATGGAAAAGAGATTACTAAGACTCTCCAAGTGTGTTATCAAAGGATCTAAAGGTTTATCTTCTCAACAAGGACAGTTTCTATCTCACCAACTCCAAGCAAGGTCACTTGTGAAACCAAAGATTACTAGTTCAAGAGGTCAAAACACAAGAATCCAAAGTGTTAAAAAGATTCTAAAAGTGGGGTAAGTGACCTAATCTAATTTGGATCAACCCAGGAAGATTGAAAATAATGGGATAGCAAAAATGAGCAAGTTGACAGTTTGACACTTAAGAATGCTGATTTGTTGATTGTTTTGGTGTTTGTCTTAATGTTTGGGTGTATGTTTTGATCTTTCACTCATGAAAGACACATGAAGAAAATTGTTTGTTGTAAAAGAAATAGTCACATCACAACCTAGGTAAGCCAAGAAAATATCTGTTGAATTCCCACTTGAACCGAAGTTCATCCACGCTTACTCATAGAGGACAACTTAGAAGCTTGGAGGAATGGGCTCCTCCTTACATGTGCACTCACTTCTCAGGCACACCAAGCTTTGAATCCCAAGAGAATTTCTTCCCAAAGGACTGTTGTCTCTACTAAGAGCTGTGAAAATGTGGGATTTCTTAGTTAGTCTCTGACCTTCTGCACCAACAGATAGAGGGTTTTTGGTCACTAAAACAAAGTTTGTAGTCAAGGCATCCGTTTAGGTGGCTGTGATCAAGTCATTTTCCTAATTAAGGGGGCTCTCCCAATCCTTTCAAAGCAAGGTTTTCACCTTAACAATGTAAGGAATTTAACACACCACTAGGGTACTAGAGGATATTTTGGTTGCCACAAAGAATTCACACCTGTCCACTATGAGACTAATCACAATGGCATTTTTTATATACCGGTTTGGAAGGGATTTACTTTAGCCTGCTACCGGTTGGTCAATCTAGTCTCACTGGCTCTATTAAAGCACTCGGGAGGTAGCCACGCTAAAATAATTATATGAGTTTCTCTTACACCCAAGATCCACAAAGGCGAGGGGAGATGATACGTTCATATAATTCTTAGGATCACAATCTAAAAGACACTTCAAACACATAAGAAAATGACAACAATGTTTTTGGATTTCTGATCATTTCAAAAGGGTGAGAGCATAGTTTCCTGACATTATTGTCATTCCTAAAAATACCAAATAGAAGTTCATTTTAGAAGTCTTGCATGTGGGTTCCTATTTTAATAAAACAAAACAAAATGCAAGAACAATGTTTAGCACGATATCGATCAAGGCAACCTACAAGATGATTCATTAGTAGTCTTCATTTGAGTCTTCTTTTTCAATGTCCTGCAAACCACTGTTAGGCTATAATCAAGGATAAGCATCAATAAAAACTAATCCAAAGATTGGTTAGCATTATAAAAATCATAAAATCAGAAATCTGATTGCATATTCAGAAAGTAGATGAAAAATTACACACTTTAAAAAAAAGTTGCACTAAATTTTTTTACCGTATGAGCCCGTACAAGCCTGTACGAATCTTCAAAAGCTGAAAAATAGAGGATTAGATAGATACAGTGATGAAAACCTTAAATTTATGATAAATTTGTGACTAAAATCTAGAAACTAAGAACAACCCAGAAATCTTCAGACAATTCTACCCAAAATAAAAAAATATTGCACTCAATTTGGACCTAAAATGAGCAAGATATGATTGTTTGAAGTTAAACTGCAATTTCAAAAACTCCAATGGTGAAGGCAAAGAATTTTCAAACCCTGCTGACATTAGCAGACTATGACATTAAAATTGATGGGCTGGGGGCCGTCATAGAAGGTCCAGATTTTGACAGTCATATGGCCGTCAAGTTTAACATAGTAAAAAAAAGATTTGATTTTTGATTTTTGATTTTTGAATGTGTTAGGGTTTCTACTTGTTTCTTAATGTTCTTCTCAGCCATAGGGATTGTACCAGTGTTATCCAATCCATTAATCTCATGAATTAATTGACTACATATCTTTATAGGTTGCTCTCCTATCCAGATGAACTGATCATGAACTCAACTGAGTAATATTTTAAACCATTCGTCTTCACAGAATTCATACAAATCCAATATATTCATGATGCCTAGGTTGTTAATGTGTTTGAATTCATCCATCATTTTTCCATTATCAGTCATATACTCCATTTCAGTAGAAAGCATCAACACCTAGTATATCATACTTGCAATGAATGTATGCCCTAATATCTTCTAAGTGCAAAATGCCATACGGTGTCAGGGAAAATGCTCCTTCAGGGTCATCTTCACACGACTTGAAAGGATGTTTCTTAAAATTGTATCTAGGTCTATCTAAAAAATCATATATCAAAGGTGCATCCATAGCTTTTGTAGATCTAAATGATGTAAATACCTTTTACACGCTGAATTCTGAGTATTTGCTTCGATCGATCACACAAAGTAATTGCTAGATAGTCTAAATCTCTATGCTCTTTGATCTCCTCAGGTCACTACTCATCAAATGATAAGGAAATAGATATCCATTAGGTGCTTTATACATCATTAAGTGTTAAAAACTTGAATTACCCAATACTTTCTAGTCAGTCATAAATCTCGCGATCATAATATAAACATCGTCGGATGTTGCACTCTTAGATATAAGTTCCATGATGTCGGCCAATATCATACGTAATCTTGATAGAGCTCAATCCACATAATTAGGGGCTGGATATATTCTTTTTTTCTCATCCAATGCTCCCCCTAAGGCCATGCTCAACCAATTAGGTCAATTTTGCTTTGCTAGAATCAGGCGAAGATCCAGTAGCATCCACTGTCTAAACCAATACATCATTAGACTTTGAATCTCCATTTTTTACCATTGTTATTATGTTTTTATTTCCTGAAACAATTGTCAAAATCACTCTTGTATTCTACCATACTCTTACTAGTATTATTTTCATTCCTCTTTGTATCCATAGGAGTTGGTGTTCTTCTATTATTTACTTCATTATACCTGCAAAACTTTGCTATATGACCTGGATTGTGACATTTGTAGCATATAGGAGGTTTACTGTACTAATTAAATTGTAATTTATAATTCCTTGCAGTGTGTCCAAGGTTGTTTCATTTGTAACATGTGATCTTAGCTACTGAGTCTCCTCTATTATTGTCTTGTCAGTATCTAGTTTGATCAGGTTTCTTTTTGTGCCCATATGCATTGCAATTAAAATAATAACCAGAAAAATTTCTGAAAGGGGTATTACCTCTGCAATCTCTCTTCATGTGTGCAACCTTGTTGCTGTGTGCTAAAAATGTGTCACACTTCTATGAGTCATTCCATTCAAGGTTTCTCAAGAATGAGGCCTCAAATATCAACTCATAGCTCTCTAGTCATGGAGTGCAAAGGTTTGTGATGGAGGCCCTCAAATTGACCTAGTTTGTGTAAACCATAAAATGAGAGATTCTATATGATAATGCATGATTTTGTCTATATGATAATGGAATTAATATATATGATAACAATGCATGATTATTCTATGAAAGGAAATACGAATGAAAAATTAATCTATGAAAGAAAATATGAGTTTAATCTAAAATGAAAATGCAAAATTAATCTAAATGAATTGCCATGAATGTATGAGAGAAGAAGACAAGAAGAGAGAAGTTGCAATATCCAAGCTCAAGTGCTCAAATTATCCTCCAAAATTGTTCTCCAATCCTGCACCATAACAATAAACTAAAGAATGTGTGTGTTTTTTGATTATGCAAATGAGAAGGATAGGCTTCCTTATAAAGAGCAATGGACGGTGGAGATTAAGAGGTAAAAAAAGGAAAATAAAGCAATGGTGGAGATTAAATCTTGGTTGATCCATGTGCTTTAAATATTCAAAAGGAAAGATCAAATGGCTATGATTAAGAGGCAAAAGGCCCACCACTTAGGAAGATGTAGAGAAAAAAAGATTTTTATTTATTTATTTATTTGATTTATTTCCTTTTTTTTTATCAAAAAGAGAGCTTTAAGTGGGGATTTTATTTATTTAAAAGAGGAATTTTCTTTTAATTAAATAAGATAAGATTATTTAATTAAAAGAGGGATATTAATTAAATAAGATAAAATCATTTAATTAAAAAGGGATATTTTAATTAAATAAGATTATTTCATTTAAGTGATATTTTCTTTTATTTAAATAAGATTATTTCATTTAATAAAAAGAGATGCTTTCTTTTAATTAAATAATTTTATTGAAAAATGATCAAACCTTAGGAAATATTGAAATAATTAAATTAATCACGATTTGATCAAGGAAATTGATTTGAATTGAAAATGTTGCAAAGCATTGATTCAGGAATTTGATAAATTGATTTTGGTCATTTGATAAATTGAAGAATGGGGTCCCATAGTCTAGGCGACCATTTTAGGGTGCATACAGTTGCATCCAAAACATCTACCTCTAAAAGTTTTGATCTATTCTTTAGGTTCTTCAAGAGTAGGTTTTTCTGCATCAATCTTTCCATCATATTTTTCTTCCTGATTCTTAGAACATTCAACTTCATTGAAGCCAATACCAGTCATATCACCTTTGGGTTTTGTCTATCTCTCTGTTCATCAATCAATTCACTGCTCATGTGAAGTTTCTCAATGTGTTTCTTTTTCTCAACAAGTTCACCTTTTATGATCCGATTATATTTGTCCATTTCTAGATAATTGTTCTTGTAATGGTCAAGGTCAATCTTCATTTATCCCATTAGAGTATTAGCATCTTTCAAATCTTCTTCAGTCTTGATCTTAGCATTCTTTTCTTGTTGAATATCTGATGCAGTAGTGGCAAGCGGAAGCCTTCAAGCAATGAGCAAGTGGTAAGTTCCAAAGGTATCAACACCTAAGAGGACAGGGTTAAATGACAAACTTCAAAGGTCTTAATCACCCAAAAGGGATCCAAGTGCCCAAATACTTATCACAAGTATTGTAAGGACTAGGGGAGTGGTTATGACAACCCAAACACCCAAGACAACCTAATCACTAGGCTATGCTAAGTCCAAAGCACCAGCAATTGAGAAGTTCCCAAGAGATCTCCTTAACCCAAAAGGAAATCAAACCCCATAAGACAAATTATAAGACCAAGGGTGCCCTACATTCATTGTACTAGCTTTTTTAGGTCCTATTCCTTTAGTTCCAATGGTTCTTTCATTCAAAAGAAACCCATAACACTAAAGTGCTTCACAATCTAGGCTTTGGCTTGTAGGCTTTTCCAGAGGCAAATTTAGACATAAGTCAAAATGTTTCCAAAAAAGGTGTTAATTTGATCAGGGATTCTAATACCCTTTAAGGCTTTACTAAACATTCCCAAGAACCAAGGGTTTGAGGTGAACAAATTTCACTGCTATCACAACTTTTAGACCAGGCTAATAGGCCTAATTAGGGCTTCAAATGCACTACAAGTGCTCTTTCTCCTATGCAAAAATACAAAATAAGCATGGAGGCATGTGAAAAAATTGAAAATCCAGGATTTGAGCCCTTGGTGAATCCCCAACCAAAATCTATAGTGACTGTCCTAAGTCACAGAATGGTGCACACATGAGATGTACACCTAGGGTCTTGTGGCAAAGCCACTCCTCTACATCTCCACACTTTTAACCTGCAGAATATGAAAATAAATTGAAAAAGGATGAATTACACCAAGGGGCATCAATTTCCCATGGTGGAATCGGTCCAAACACTCAAGCCCTAGGTGAACCCTAATTTTTAGCCTCAAACCTAGGCAGTCTCACTAAAAACTTGATATCTCACAAACTAGGACATATTAACACATGAAACCAATTAAAAATGGAAGAAGGTTCAAAGATTCAAATTTTGGGATCACTGTTTCATGCCCCCACAACCGTACCAATCTGTACAAGATCACTTTCCTCCAAAATCTACAGAAAAATGGTTTATTTTATTGATTTTAAATGCCAAGTTACATATTATGCCTTCCACCCACCTAAAAGGGCTATTTGAAGGCTTCCCCCATCGGTTCCAACTAATTTTTAAACAATCTGACCATTGGGGGCTCTAATTACAAATTTTGGCAAAAAGTTGTCAAAGTTGCTAAGGAACTTTGACAACATTTTGAGCAACTTTGCTTCCTAGGAGACCAAACTTGGTCTAGACCTAATCTAGTGATCCAACATGGATCTAAAACATCAAAAACATGAAAATGACTAAAATCCTATGTTTTTAGGCCCTTTGACCACTTTTTACCATAGTTAGCCAGGGGCTTATAGTTGTGCCAATCCTGGAACTAGGCCTTACAACTTGGTCTAGGTGCCTAACTAGACTAAAATAGATATGTGTAGGATTTTTAGGGTCTTTGTTGGTTGATTCTAGGGTAGGTTCTCCTACACCATACTCCCTTTGAGTTTTAAAACTCAAGTTCCTACTTGAGGATAATTGCTCCACTGAAGTCCCATGTTGCTTGATTTGATCTTCAGTCAGCCATGTAGCATCTATGGTGGGGAGTCCCTTCCATTTTACTAGGTACTGCATATACTTCTTGGTTCTGGTCTGCCTTAGTAACTTATTGTCCAAAATTTCTTCTAACTCCACTGGTTTTCTTTGGGGCAGATTGGTGACATAGTCTTCATCTTTGTTGATGTTTGTTTCCTCACCCTGCTCATTCATTGAACTTGTTGTAGCTTTGTATGGTGTGAGGTATACCACATTGACTATTGGAGATATTTGCAAAGTTGGAGGAAGGGAGATTTCATAGGCATTTTCACCTATTTTGTTGAGTATGCTACAGGGGCCTACTTTATTCATTTGAAGTTTGGAGTATCTACCTTTAGGTAGTGTCTCCTTCCTTAGGAAGGCCCAAACCCTGTCTCCTACTTGGAAGTGGACCTCTCTCCTTCTTTTGTTAGCATTTTCTTTGTACTTCAAACTAGATCTTTGTAATGTTTCTTTTACTTGTTGCTGCACCTTTGTGATGAGTTCTGCCAATTCTTGGCCTTGTGCACTGATTTTGAAGTCAGAGGGGAGTTCCATCAGATCCAATGGTCCCTTGGGGTGAAAACCATATACTTCTTGGAATGGAGTTTTACCAATTGACCTATTTATGGAGTCATTGAAGGCAAACTCTACTTGGGGCAGAATTGTATCCCAACTTTGTGAGTATTGCTTGGTTAGGCATCTTAAGAGATTGCCTAGGGACCTGTTTACTACCTCAGTCTGCCCATCTTTCTGTGGGTGATAGGAAGAACTATAGGTGAGATTTGTACCCAAATTCTTGAAGAGTGTCCTCCAAAAGTGCCCTTGAAACTTTACATCTCTGTCTGATACAATTTTCTGAGGTAAGCCATGGATTCTAACTACTTCTTTGAAGAAGAGATTGGCTATATGAGATGCATCATTTGTGCTCTTGCATGGCACAAAATGGGCCATTTTGCTGAACCTATCCACTATGACAAACACACTATCAAAGCCTTGCTTGGTTTTAGGTAGCCCCATTACAAAATCCATTGATATGGACTCCCAAGGTCTTGAAGGGATCGGTAAGGGTTGGTAGAGTCCTTGATTTGTTTCCATTCCTTTAGCTTGTTGGCAGATTGTGGAAGTCTCTATAAACTTCTTCACATCATTTTTCAACTTAGGCCAAAAATAGCTCCTCTTCACCATGTTTGCTGTCTTATCAATGCCAAAGTGACCTCCTAGGCCACCACAATGCTTTTCCCTTACTATGTTTGTCCTCATTGAGAACTTTGGTATACATAGTTGTGCTCCCTTGAATAGAAGCCCATTCCAAATCAGATATTCAGAGAAATGAGTGTGATAACTGCCCTCCATTTTTATGCAAATCTGATATACTTCTGCAAAATTAGGGTCATCCGGGTACAAGTGTTTAAGGGACTCAATCCCAACACTTTGTAATTGAACTTCTTTAATAAGACCAACCCTCCTACTAAGGGAATCAAAAAATTTGTTTGCTACACCCTTTTTATGCTTAATGTTGAAGGTAGAGGCCTGCAATTGCTCTACCCATTTGAGATGCCTGACTGAAAGTTTTTCTTGTGAATTGAGGAAGCTTAATGCATGATTGTCAGTGTAGACTACAAACTCCTTAGGGATCAAATAGTGCCTCCATTTCTTTAGGGCTTGGACCATGGCATATAGCTCTAGATCATAAGTTTAGTACTTTCTTTTGGCTTCATTCAATGTCTCTAAGAAGAAAGCAACAACCCTGCCTTCTTGGCTTAGGACTGCCCCTATAGCCAAATTGCTTGCATCTGTCTCCATAGTGAAGACCTTGTTGAAATCAGGGAGGACCAAGATAGGGTATTGTGCAACTCTATTCTTCAAGTATTGGAATGCATCATTTTCTTCCTTTGTCCATTCAAACTTAGTCTTCTTTCCACCTTTGATTGTTTCAAGCATTGGTGCACATACATGACTAAAACTTTTGATGAACTTCCTATAAAATGTTGCAAGCCCATGGAAGCTTCTTATATCACCTTGATTCTTTGGTGGAGGCCAATTAATGATTGCATCTACCTTCTTAGGATTCGTCTTGAGGGTACCTTCTGAAATCACAAAACCTAGGAATACTAGTTCCTTCCTCATAAACATGCATTTTTCCAAGTTGATTACCAACTTGTGCTGATGGATTCTTCTTAGTACCTGTTCCACATGATCAAGATGGTCTTCCTTGCTATGACTGAATATTAGTATGCCATCAAGGTAAATAACAAAAAAATTGCCAATAAAATCAATGAATATCTCATTCATAAGCCTCATAAAAGTGCTAGGGGCATTGCTCAAGCCAAAAGGCATAACTAACCATTCAAACAAACCTTCAGTAGTCTTGAATGCTGTCTTCCATTCATCTCCTAGTTTGATTTGATGCTATCCAGACTTTAATTCTCTCTTGGTGAAGTAGCAAGCACCTCCAAGTTGATCCAATAGGTCCTCAATCCTTTGCATGGGGAATATGTACCTTATTGTGATTTTGTTTAGGGCCCTGTTGTCAGTACATAACCTCCATTTTCCATCCTTTTTAGGGGCCAAGAATGATGGTACTGCACATGGGCTAAGAATCTTTTGAATGAGTCCTTTTTCCAACAATTCAGCGACCTATTTTGCAATCTCTGTATGCTGCAATGGTGTCATTTTGTATGGTGCCTTATTAGGCAGGGATGAGCCTGGTATGAGGTCTATTTGATGACTAATGTCCCTAATGAGAGGGAGGCTAGTGGGCAGGTCACTAACAGTGACATTTTTATACTTTTGTAGCAGTTTTAAGACTTCATTTGGTATGGGCTCCTTTTGATCAGACGTGATATTATCTTTGGGCTTTGAGATCAATAAAAATGGCTCTACATCAGATTCTTTCAAGGATTTTAACATCTCCTTTTCTCCCATGATGATCACAGTGGGTTCTTTTTCAAATTTGCTATCTGGCAGGGGCTTCATAGTGAAGGTCTTCCCATCTTTAGTGATGAAGTAGGTGTTTTTCCTACAATGGTGTATGACATCTACATCAAATTGCTAGGACCTTCCTAGAAGGATGTGTGAAGCATCCATTTCAACCACATCACAAAGGACTTTGTCTTTAAAATCTGAAATTGAGAACTCTATCCATGCTTGTTCTGTTACTAGAGTTTGTTGGCCTATTGTTAACCATGAAACATGATATGGGCAGGCATGTGGCATTTTAGAGAGGTTTAATTTATGAACCATTTCACAAGATACAAGATTTTTAGTTGAACCAGAATCTATAAGTAGATTGCATACCTTTCCATGACACTTGATTTTTGTTCTAAAGAAATTTTTCCTTTGTGGAGGTTCTTGGGTTTGTGGCACTTGAAGGAAGACCTGCCTCATCATCAAACATACTCCTTCCTCTGGTTCCAAGTCTCTAGCATCAACATTGTCTTGTTGTTTATATTCTTGGACAAGTTGTGCTCTCCTCTCACCTTGGTTGTTGTTGTGTCTCTTCTCAGGGCATCTTCCTGCATGATGTCCCATTTGGTTGCAATAGTAACATTTCACTGGTCCATTACCTCTTCCTGAATTTGTCCTTCCTCTATTGAAGGGCCTCCTTCCTCTATAGTTCCCTCTTTAATTAGAGTCACTATTTTCTTTGTCTCCTTGGTTAGGGGTCCTGCTGCTACTGCCACCACTTTGTCCCTTGTTCCAAGAGTTGCCTTTGCCTCTAAAGTTCTTCCCACTATCATTACTCTTTCCTTTGCCAAAGTCTTTTTTTCTCTTCCATTTTTCCTCCACCTTAAGTGCCATTTGATAGCATCTATTGATTGTGGTAGGGTAGTGTAGACTTAACTCTTCTTGAATGGATACTTTCAAGCCATTCATGTACCTTGCTAGCTTTCCTTCCTCATCTTCAGCCATATTGGTCTTCATACATAGTTTCAAGAACTCCTCAGTGTATGAGCCCACATCCATGTCCTTTTGTTTCAGAATTTGCTTCCTCCTATGGAGTTGCACCCCATAGTCCTCAGGTACATATGTTTCTTTGATCAATGCTATCATCCTATTCCATGAATTGATCATGTTCTTCCCATTCTTCACCCTTTCTGTTTGGATGAA
>MU226793.1:175540-199370 GCA_018584345.1 Thuja plicata
AATTTTTTCAACCTTATCTTTTGACATTTTAGTTTCCTGAATAAGAATAATATCAGGGTTTGAGTCTCTGACCAAGTTTCTAAGAACATCCTGTTTGTGAGGACTATTTAGACCTCTTATATTCCAATAGTTGGTCACTTGTTATCCAAAGTGTTTTTACTCAGATTTAAACTTTTACTCCAAGATTTGGATAGTTTCAAGGTTTCTTTTTTTGTTCAATTTGGATGATTTTCTGTAGAATGACTCAAAAAACATAACAATAGTAATGCAATTATCCCTAAAAACCTAAAAATGCAAAGCATATGTTCAAGTACCTCAAGTTGGTAACCAATTTACAAACACATGTTTTTGGCTATTGGTAGTAGATGATTTCTCAAATTTGAATTCAAGCACAACACCTACTTCAAGCACTTGTTTTTCACCTAAATGTCTACAACAAATAATGTATGGTCTAAAATCATTGCCACTGGTACAACACAATAAAAAAATTTAAGAAATCTACGTAAGGAAATATTGTCTTCAATGTATCAGTCATAGGCTCATGAACTCAGAATTAACTGAACTTGATGCTCCACACCCTCGTGCACTATATCCCCCTTAGAGAAGTGATGAGACACATGTAAAGATGAAGGTCAAATAATATACATAATAATTCCTTCAATGTGTAAGGGAAGTTGTTGTCAATCATAATTGCACCTGTAATGCAAAGTTTAAAACCTTGCAATCTTGTTGGAACATGGGAAAGTTCTCACTAGTTGGAATGAGAACAAATATCCTAATCATAGGCTGGATTCCTCCTTGTGATCACCTAAAACTGATTTTACTGGAAAAGGGTTAAAAGGATATGCTTGTGTAAATGAAAAATAATACTAGAAGGTGATGCACCAGTGATGAATTGAAACAAACCCACAAAAATCCCACAGAGATAATAAATCTCACAACCCACCTAGACAATCCTTGCAAAAATAACTCTGCAAAAGGTGCTTGTATCAATATTTGAAGAGGAAAATACTATGTACTTTCACAGATTCAATACTAAGAATCAGGACACAATTGCAAATCTGCACCATGGGTCATCAAATTATGTAGTTAAACTTGAAGGAAAAAATGATCCAAATATAGGTTAATAAAAAATATTTAACAATCAAGAATTCACAATCAACAATAAACACAAAAACAATAAGTAGGAGGAACTCAGTCTTTGTATATCATCTCTACAAATCTGTAACAAAAATGCTCCAATACAATGATGCCTAAATTTGCAAAGTGCAAAATTGGCAAAAAGAATGAAGTTCTCAGTAATAAGGTGAAAATACAAGATATAGACCTTCAAAACTAAAAGGGTTGGATGCATGAGAAAATGCCTGCAAAGTAGGAGTCTTACTGCTAGAAACTGAGGTATAACCTCAAGAAGAACTCCTCCAATCCAAGTGCCACTGAAAATCAACTCCAGTTGGCCCTCAAATTGCTCAAAATGATCTCTAAATCATACCACTGAAGAAGAACTCAAAAGACCTCCCCAATTGTCCCATATGCCTATGCAAAATCAAAACCACCTCCTACCACTATAAAATAAACTCCCTGTAACTACTGAAACTGAAAGAAAACTCCAACATGCAATACTAGACTCCTCTAGGCACCCTCTCCAACTCTGAGCTTTATCTCCAACTCTAACTTTATATTTTGCATTTAAAAACTAACATTAACAAAATGGTTTATAATTTTACCATTTAATTAATGTTAATTTCAATAAAAGTATGCAAAATAAGAAAATATTCTAAACTCTACCTCTCAAACCATCTTTATCATATACCATATTATTTATTATTGCATTTAACATATATTTAATAAGTGTTAAATAGTATGAAATGTACTATTTAATTTATTATTCTCTTTTAATCATGCAATAGAAAATAATATGAATATCTGATATGCTAATTTATGTTTATTAGATAGTATAAACTAAATTATTCAATAAACATAGATTAAACATAACACAAATGTAACAAAACTCCAAAAATGGAATTAACTTATGGATATTAGCTTGGAATATTTTCCTTTGAATAATATTAAGGTAAATTACTCTTACTTATCCGTCTCTTTTTAGGGCTCCTCAAACCCTAAATAGAAAAACATATCATTTCACTTATTTTCCACCTTGCTTTCTAGAGATTTCTGTGAAGGTCGCCGCCTAGGAATTGATTGAATGGAGAATTTAGTGCATCCCACCACTAAGAATAAGGTTTCTAGATGGAATTTTGAAGGATTTGGATGGCTTTGATTGGATATTTTCCTTTAAAATATTCCCAATGAGGGTTTTAGATTTTATTTCATTGATGCTTCCTTATGTTTCTTGGTTCTTTATCCTTCCACATAATAGTCACTGTATATCATCTGTGGCCACCACTGGAGAAATTCAAAGGCTCCTCTACAAGTTGTAGAGTTAGGGTGTATTTTGAGCTCATTGCTACAGGTACATAGTGGTTCAAACACCACAATTTTCTATTCTACTAAGAAAACCAAAAGTATAGAAAATAAATCCCTCCTCTGTCTCATAGCTTCATCTTTATTATTTCATGTAAGTTTTATTTTGAAGTTTCTAGGCATCATCCTCAAAATTTTTTTGCCATCTCCATGTATAAAAAATGACACAACTCATTCTTCCCTCTTTGGGCGTATTTCTAATTTGGGTTTTATGATATTTTCATTTCTTGTTTATATCATTGAGCCCGAACATAATGTATGAATATTTTACTACTAATGTACGTGCCATGCTCTTATCCTCATCCAATATTGGATATATACAACTTGTGCCCTCTATCTCTTTTAAAGTGACTCCATTATGTTTCCTCTACAACATTTGCAAGCCAAAAATAAAAAATGAACAACTGGATTATCTATTTATTTTCCTGGCTTTTATGCAAACTTGTTACATCACTGCTCAAGTATGGTAAATATGTAAACATATTTTAGTTTTAACTATATATTAAGGCTAGGTGACTGAGAGGGGGGGTGAATCAGGAACCAATAAAACTTATTCTCTTTTATCCTTTATTAGATTGTCTAATCTAATTGCATGCATGAAACATACAAGCAATAAACATCCACAATGCTTGACACAATATTTGGTTACCCAAAACCTTCCAAATAGAAAGTAAAACTGGGATGGGGATGGTACCCACAAGATTTAGTACTACAATATAAATTTATCCTGTTAAAGCCTACAATTGACCACTTCTGATGGCCTTCCCTGTTAGGAGCAATAAGGACTATTAGGTCCACCTTGTGAAAGGATTTGTATAATACAATTAAGTATGCAACTCTGTTAGGAGATTTGTAAAGGACTGTTAAGTCCACCCGATTAAAGGATTTTTCTGATACACCTGTTAGGATGAACCAATGGATGATCTTCTATGCAAATTTGATTTGTTGAATGATATCCTTTGAGATAATGCTAATCACCTAAATGTGATAGATGAGTCTCTATTGTTCCTTTTACACTAATGTAGCCTTCTAATCAATCCACCACTTCATATTCACATATCCATACTCTGCCATTGTTACTTCACTTACACACACTTGGATAAAAAGAATATCTTACATATATATCTTATCCAAAAAAAAACCTTCATAAGTCAACTTCCGTAATATAAATTAATATCCAACAATAACAACTAAGTTGACCCAATACCGATACTCGGGTCCAGTAATCCACTCAGGTGATTCAATGACACTCATGCAATATACTAACACTCGGACGACATAGTAATCTCTGGCACTCGGGATACACTATGTGCTTGGGTCACATTGATCACTCAGAGCTGGTGTGCAACTTGGGTAACACTGGTGACTCGAGTGATACTGATTGTCACTATCTTCTCAGTCGACACTGCAACTGCTCAGGCTACACTACAACTGCTCGGGTTGCACTTCAAGATGCTGGTTTGGTCAACACTATAATCATATAAAAGACTAAGTTTTTTGGCACTAATTGAAAACATGTATTTCCATAAGGTCTAAAATCTCCCTCCTTGGCATTAATGGCCAGAAACACTTATCATATCAAAAACGGATCAAACTGCTAAGTCAAAACTCCCCCTTACCATGTCCTTGGGTACTTGCTCAAGTTTTGACAACTGCTCTATAACTCGGTTACAATTGACTCTATTTTTGATTTTTCAAAACTATTTTGATTATGTGCTATGTATATCTTCCTCTGCTTTGTACATGTATTTCCACATATATGCATATATCCTATATTTTATCCTTGTATATATACATATATTTCCTATCTTCCCCCTTGTTTTTGACACAAATGCCAAAAAGCATAACTTTTGGGTAATACCAAAATAGGAAAGGAAATTAATATGTACCTTCAAAATTTGAGACAAAGTGTTGTCCCAATTGTCTTGCAACACCTTCAAGATGTGCAAATCAATCTGAATTTCTGCTGACAACTCCATCATAAGCTCTGCAGCTGAAAATTTGTTATCATAAATGAGTTTCTTTGCATGAGAAATATGTTTTGCATAACATCCATGTGTCGAAGGAGTTGGCTCTATATAGCTATAAGGGATTCCCTTATTCTTTCTTCTTCCCTTAGTAGCTCTTCCTACATATCTGTCAGATACTTGATCTTCACAAAATGTGCTGAGCTCAAACTAGGGTCAAGTGCCAACTGGTTTGCACTTGCCTTTAAATCATTTTCTATCTTAACCAGCTTATTCTTGATTTCCATGGTAAATTTGGAAGTGTCACTCAACTTTACAAATAATGATACAACATTGTTTACAGTGGTTTCTAGAGAGCTAATGATAGATATTAGCTTCACTTGATCTATTGCAATCTTACTTGCAACATTCTCTAGAACCTTATTCTCAAATTTCCTTTCTTCCATCTGTAGTAATTTATCCTGACCATTAAGATCTGTGTTTAACTTGTGAACTATGTCAACAAGTTGGTCCATAATAGAGTCATTCTCATTGAATTCAATTTCTAGAGAATCAAGGAATATACCTTTGATATCTTCCAGTACTCTATTCCTTTTCTTCTCAGCTTGGAGCTTCTGCTGTCTTTCTCTTTTCTTCCACAGCTCACCATGTATATCTATTTTCTCGGCTGTTAGGTTGGAAAGATCCCAATTAGGAATCACAATGTCTTCCTCAAGATCAATTTCCTCAGTGATTGCTTCTTTACTCTTGAACCTAGAAGGAATGATTTCTTTACCTTTCCCATCATCATCCTTATCCTTTCTATCCTTAGTTATCTCCTTAGCATTCAGTTGGAATAGGTCATTGACATTCTTTGCACTAACTGTAGAATCTGTATCAACTATAGATACATTCATAGTATCCTTTAGTGACTCAGTTTGGCTTGGACCAATAGTAGGTGGATCCTGGTGCTCGGTTCCTACTTGAGTTGATGTAGATTCTGTAGTCTTTTCCTTGCTCGGAGATAGGATTTTCTGAATAGGTGATTGGGGCAGGGATGCCATCACTTCTATTGCAATCTGTTCAACATTATATTCTTTAATGGTTTAAACCTTAGGTAACTCTTCCTTTTTATCCTTCACAAGAGGGTCTGTACTCTTTTTTTTTTGTCTTATCTTCTTCCTTGATTTTAAAAATTGTCTTCCATATCTTTTTTGTGTCTTGCACAACATCTTCTATTTTCTTGTTCAAGATTTTAAATGTCCTAAACCTTGGAGTGTGATTACTCTCATACTGAGTCATAGCATTTTTTTCCTCTTTACTAGTTGTAGTAGGCATGACTTGCTTCAAGGTTTCCATTCTGATGTCCTTTTCAATTTGTACTGCATTGTGCCAGTGAATTGTGATTGCCTTGAGAAGGTATTCAGTCATATGGCTTTTCAACTTAGATGGATCATACTTCCATCTTTCCATTTTATCTACTAATGCGTCCTCAATCATCTTCTACTCATCTTTAGGTCTGGTAGCATACTTCAATTATTTGAGAGATCCCATACCACTGCCTCCTTTCAAGTCTTTAATCCTTTGCTTAAAGGTAGGTGGTGGCTTCTTGAATATGACTGTATGTTCTTCTTCTTCATCTTCCTTAGGAAATTTCAGTTTTCTTCTGGATCTAGTGAAAGCAGGGGTAGAGGCCTTAGGTGTTTTCTTGGGGGCTAGCCTCTTCTTCTTAGGAGGCTTTGATTATATCTCTTCTTCTTTCTTAGATTCATCATCTTCTATCTTTATGTCATCTCCTTTGCTTTCAATGATTGAAGGAGGAGAGTAAGAAGACTTGCCATATTTCTTTCCAATCGTATCAATTCTTTTCCTTCCTCTCTTTAGGATTTTAGGAATCTCAATTTCCAAAGATATCCTGCCCTTTGCTTCTTCATAAGTACCAAAATATGGTGCTTTGGGATCAATATGTTCAATCAAAATAGATTTAATAATGTCTCTGGTCTAATCTATGTTAACTTCATATGCAAGAGGTTTCACCCATGCAACCCTAGGCTTGACTGCTTGAATGCATACCTTGTCACAGTCAACTATGAAGAAAATATCATTCTTATAGTCTTGTACCAATGGTTTAGGGACTCTGTATCTATTCTTCATCTTCTCTTTGAAACTCTCAAAATATGCATCCATGATGCTCTCAAAATTATCTCCCAATTCTTCTATGAATTCATTAATCTGATAAACTATGGGTCTATCCTTTTTCCATACAATTGTGCCTTTGGAAGGGAAAAACTTTTGAGCATAAAAGAATATGCATACAAAGAGTGAACCAAACTTACATGGATTGGTCTTGGATGCCTGGATGCTCTCCATGTTTTTGCTCAATTGGATGAGTTGCAACTCAACAAGGTTGAATGAAAGATTGTTCTTGACCACTTTGTATGCCAAGTCCACAATGTCGCATGGTAAACTATTTGTTTAGCTAGAACTATATATCTTATGTGCAATCAGATGAATACCAAACTTTAATTCCATTTCTGTGAGTCCATTTAATCTCACGCCTCTTTTTTCCCACTCAGAAAGAGTCTTCTTGGCTAGATCATGTCAGGGTAGGGTTTTGGTTGCCTTGGATTTTTCAAGCATTGGGTACCCTATCACATGATATACCATTATCTTGGTGATCTTCACTAGTTTCTCCAACCAGAGATGCATGTCATGAACATGGCTCAGAAAAAATCTAATCCATTTTATCTGAAAGTTTTGTGGCATATGAAATATGTGGGTTAAATCCTTAACTTCAAGGTGTTTGTGTTCCGACTTCAAATTTCTGTCTACACAAAGTTTCTCATATGCTTGATTCATCTCTACTATGCCTAGCTGTTGAATGGTGCAATGATAGAAATCTCATATGTCGTTAATTAACAATACCTTTGGAGGAATTTGGGAATGGGCTTTCATCGGATCTGTCTCTTCTGCAATCGCAGGATGAAGCTTAAACTTTGGTGGTTCACAGACAACATTCATCACTAACATCTCAGATCCCTTCTTAACCTTACTACTAGATGAAGATGCCATAATCACTTGGAGGATTGATAAAACTTCACTGTAACTAAAGCTTTCAATTACAAGTTTTCTCTGAAATCACTATTAGCTCTTAATCACTCTGTAAACTGTAAACAATAACCCTTCAAATTCACCTTTTATGAGAAATTTCATCATAGATTTTCATTAAATGCTCTGTACTTGGTAGTTGTGACAGCTCAGGTAGTTCTCCCATAATTTATTAGAAGCTCGGTGAAAACTAGCCTTTACATCTTTGAAACCATACATCCCAACTTAACTCGGTTAAGCCTGTGTAACTCAGATGTAACTGAGGTCTTGACTCGGTTAGAACCATAATGTGTCCTAGTGAATCAATATGCATATTTGGACTTGCTAGAATATCTGAAACTGATGTATGATGGCTTGTATGCATAGTTCCTATTGTCTCCTTGCATATTTATTCAGAGATGGCGGATCCACCCAACTCACTATTTTGGGTGCCATTTGATCCTTTAGTGTTTTGGTGTGAATTCTCAGGAGACTTCCTTACTCACTGCTGACTCATATGAGTTCTATTTTCAGAAAATTTTTCTTTCCCTTTCTTAAAACCAGTATCCACTTTATCTCTATTCATGCAATTCTTTCTTAGATGATCTAGTTGTTTACATACATAACATCTCTTAATAGGATTCCTTTTTGTGAGATGAGTCTTTGGAAATTTTGCACCAATGTGCCCATACTCACCATAATTGTTGGAAGTACAAGAATGGGAAAGCAAGATACTGAGAGTAGGGGTGAATCATATCTTAAAACTTAACCACTTAAAATGGATTGATCCACATTCATATATATATGAAATTAACCTAACATCATATAGAATCCATAATATCAAATATGTAACTCATAACACAAAATTTTGGTAACCCAGAAACCCAAATAGGTAAAACTGGGGTGGGGATGACACCCATAAAATATTCACTATTACAACAATAAAGTGTGCCTATTAGGGCTACAAAAGTTTGATTGCCATATGAAATCTACCTGGTTAAAGGTCTGTTCTGTTAAGAACTAAAGATCATTACAATCTACCTTGTTAAAGGATTTCAACTTACAGTAAAGTAAGCACTCGGCTAAGAGATTTGAAACGGTCTGCTAAAACCACTCTATTAAGAGATTTAACCTGACACACCTGTTAGAATGTTCCAAGTAGTGATCCTTCGTTATTCACTTAGATGCTGATGACAGATCTTCTCTTTTCAATAACCTCAGTGATCTCTCAATCTGATATGTCTTTACTCTACTTATCACTGCTCTGTCATTCTTCTTGATCTAGGCTTCTTCTAAAAATGACTTATTGTTCATCTCTCATGAATACACAACCCTTCTCTGTATATCTATTGCTCTTACACACACTCTCTCCTTTTAGGGTTAGAAGCCATCTTATTATATCTTTTTGGATCTGGCAGCGAGATCTAGATCAACGATCAACGATCAAGATCTATTGTTTATACCTCCAATGCATTCTAATTTCCTGATTGGCTCCATGCCATGCATAGTATAAAACAATTAAATGTGAAATTAACTCAGTAGACAAATATTAAATGTGTACAAATCTCATACAAGTCGGCCTCAACCATTTACATTAAAGTTTGAATTAATTCTGACATGTATACAAAAATTGTTCTGCTCGGCACAACACATCTTTGACACTTGACACTTAATATTCTACTTGGCTTGGCATGATGTAACTTAGAAACCTAAAACTTTCTTGACAATGTTGCTCGACCTTGAATGTTTAGCTCGACCACAGTGATAACCAACTAAAACTGCCTAAGTAAATGACTAAGTGTGGGTCACTAATCATCAATAGAACTTAGGGATTAACAATCTCCCCCTTTGATATTAGTGGAAAAAATACACTTATCATTACAATTCATACCATCCAAAATATTGCCTAAGTACATAATGTACTCCCCCTAGGAATGTACATCATACTACATACAAAACTTTACATAGTATACATGCCTTCAAAAAAAATATATATATGGATACCTATACTGATCTCCTTTATGCTGTATCCTTGTTAGTCCTATCAGTTTCCCCCTTGTTTTTGTCACTGATAGCTGGTGGGGTCAATTTATACTTGTCCATAAACTATTTATGAAGTTGTAAGGTAGTCTCACATTGTAGAGTCCCAACTGTCCTTGACAAACTTCATAACCTCTATTTTCACTTCTAGCTCAGAAGCAAGACTTACTAAGCTTTCTGTAGTTGAGAGATGAGAGTCTCTCTTAATCAATTCGTTTGCAGATAAAATTTATTTCTAAATGACCTCCATATGAGGTATCAAACTTGTCTAAATAGTAATCAACTTGGTCCTAATCTGACCATCTTCAGTCATGAGCTTGGCTATCCTCCTTTGTTCATAAGTCAGCTCATTAAAATGTAAGGAGCTAGTTCTAGCATCCATACTCAGTGAACTTCCAGTTGACTTTAGGTCTAGTTGTAATTTATCTAAGGCCTGTTGATTATCCTTTGTGAATAATTCAACATCAGATAACCTCTTATACAATGAATAGACATTTGTTGCAACTCCTTCCAAAATTTGTATCAGAGAAGAAAGTTCAACCTGTTTTACTGCAATCTCTACTGAGAATTTTGCAAGTACCTTGTTCTCAAATTTCTTCTCGAACCATTGCAACAGTTTCTCATTGGCTTCAATATTGTCATCATTTACCTTTTTCAAAATGTGAACTAACTGTTCAAGTATAGGGGCTTGAGGATTTTCATCCTCCATGTCAAAATTCTTTACAAATATGTCTTTTATGTCATGTAGCACTTGCTTTTGCTTTTGCTCCCTTTTCAGTTCCTCCTGTCTTTTCTTCCTCTTAAGTAACTCCCGAAGAGACTCAATCTGTTCATAAGACAAAACATTGGGATCCCATGGTGGAATCACAATAACTTCATCTAATGTGACATCTAGAATTGGAGACTTCTTCCTCATAAATTTCCTTCTCTTGAATTCAAGTGAACTACTGCTCAGCTTAGTTTCTACAATACCTTTTCTAGATTTAGTAGTTGACACCATTGCATCTTTAAGTTCAGTCAAAATTGCCTACTGATCAGGCATACTTCCTGTCTTAGTTCTAGTGGGAGTTGATGATGCAAAGTGTGGTAGATCAACCAACACTTGCATTGCCTCCTTTTCTTTAGGCTCACTGTTAGTGTCTCTTATCTCCTCACTACTATTTAGCACTGATTTTACAACCTCTAAAATAGGTGAATGTTGTACAATTACCTCTTGTTCAATTGTTTTCTCCTTTTCTACTTCTTCTTGAGCATCTTTATCCTTAGGTTCCTCTTGAGTTTTCTCTTCATCTTCCTCTATACCCTTTTCTGCTTCAGCCTCAATTGTCTTGATAGGTGATTCAATAGTTGAGTCCCTCAGCTCATCCTGACCCTCAACATCTAGATTTCTAGAGTCATTAATTGTCACATCGATCAGACTATCAATGGTCAGATCAATAGTGTTAGCTGTCTCAGATTGATCTTGTGCATCTGTCCTAGTCTTCTCAGGCTCAGTTGAAATGTGAATTGTTGATATCTATGGTATAGGGGTGGATTCAATGTCTTTATCCTCAGATTTTCCTTCATCAGTTCTCTTTTCTTTTGAAATAATTAATCCAAAAACTTCCATCCAAATTTTAGTACTCTATTGTACTATCCCTTCAATATCATTCTTCAAAATAACATAACCTCTCTATTTAGGTAAAACTTTGTGCTTGTACTCTTCAACAAATTTTTCTCTCTATTTCTTTGTTAGCTCAGGAATGACTTGAGCTAATGTTCCTTCCCTAATTTGTCTCTCAGTTGTGAGTGCAAACTCCCACTTGCTAGATAGAAATTCATACAACTCACTCGGCACATTGTCTCCTATTACTATAGGGGTTAATTTGAAATTACACATCATGTATAGGAGAGCTTCATGAACCTTACGTTTGTCTCCTACCTTCAATTGTTCATACCTTATAAACTTAACACCAGATAACCCTGCAGAATTTCTCAAGTTTTCACATACCTCATCAATATATGTGGGTTTCTTCAATGGTACTGATGGTATGTTGTTGGGTTCATCAATCTCTATCATGTACTTATCAATTTTTGGATCCAAATGTAGTTTTCTTCTTGGTCTCTTAACTTGTAGGCTCAGCACAACCTTTGTTGCTAATTTAGTCCTCGATCCAGAACTACTTTCTCCAATATTCTTTGCATACACTTTTGTCTATTCTACTGGTGATGTGGGAGAAGATGCCCTTATCCTTGGATGATTTTCCATGGGAGGGGTAGCTCTGGGTTTTTCTTTACTCAGCTTTGTTACCTTTTCTACTGCTGGCCTCTTCCCTTTTGCCTTAGTAGTGACCTCTTCCTCAGGTTCACTGACTTCTACTTCTTGTTCCTCAGATACATCTTCTCCTTGTCTAGTAGATATGTCTAGAGTTGCATCCTCTAGCTACTCATCACTCGGAAAGCCAACCATCTTTTTCATATTTTTCAAATCTTTTTCCTTTTTCTTTCCATGGTTCCTGCCTTAAGATTCATCGAAATATTTGCCTTAGCTTCATCAAAATTTCTAAATATTTTAGCTTTAGTATCAATCTCCTTTTCTAGGAGTGCTATAACAGCTGTTGATGCTTCATCAATATTTATTTCATAGGGAAATGGCTCCAGCCATGATACCCTAGGTGTCACAGCCTGAATATATGTGTAGTCTATATCCACTAAGAAACATATCTCATCATAGTGCTTCTCCACAAGTGAACTGGGAATTCTGGTCCTCAACCTCATTCTCTTTTTGAATTCCACAAAATAACTTCCCATAATACCATTGAAATTTCTGCCTAATTTTTGAATACATTCACTAATCTGTAAAGTGATGGGTCTGTCCTTTTTCCAAACAATATTTCCTAGTGTAGGAAATGAATTTTGTACATAGAAAAATATACACATTAACAAAGAGCTAAACTTACATGATGAGCTTTTGGCTTTCCTAATAGATAGTAAGTTCTTAGCTAGTTGTGTCAACTGTAGCTTGGGAAGGTCATACGTGTGATTCTTTTTGACTATTTTCCATGCCTAGTGGTCCACAGCTGTACAGGGAACACTATCCAGTCAACTTGACTAGTAGAATTTGTGAGCAATCACTCTCACTCCAAAATCAAGTTCCAAGTCTGTAATTGTAGAGATAGTCATTCCCCTGTTGTTCCAAACAGCCCTAGTGTTAGTTGCTATCTCTTCTTTTCTTTGGTCTCTCATAGTTCATTTACCGCTGATAATAGGATACCCAGTAACTCGTTGGATAATATCTTTTGTGATCTTTACTGGTCCATTGTCCAGCCACATCTGCATATTATGAACTTGACTTAGGATAACCTTAATCCATTCATCCTTGAATTCTATCAGAAAATCTAGGGCATGAGTTAACCCTTTGTCGACTAGATGTTTGAATTCATCTTTCAGAATTCCATTCTCACATAACTTGTCATAGGAATTTCTCAATTTGTTGTTGCCCACTTCGCCAATTTTAACCATGTAGCATGATCTTACATCGTGAATCATAAGTACCTTTGGCAGGATCGATGGGAGGGCTCCATTTAGATCACTCATAATTGCACTTTCTGGAATGACACAAAAGTTTGGTGGTGCACATGCATCACTCCTTAATAGATTAATTTGATTCAAATCCTCTTCCATTCCCTTGACTGGTGCAGAAGAACTTGCAACCATAATCTCTTGAGGTTAGGGTTCAAAAATGAAGAATAGAGTACCTCAGCAAGCAATCACTTCGCACTGTTTAACTTAGGGTTGCCGACGGCATGCTGACAAAATTATCAAAAAAAATTTGCTAAGATCAAATCTTCAACTTCTTTGATCGCTCTGTAAATGCTAAAAATTACAAGGTAAAAATTAATAGTAGACCATTTGTCCATATATCAACTCGAAAGGTCAAGGTAGGTAAGCATTAAATATTTTTCCCATTAGGTTAGTGCAAGCCAGCTGTCATTGGCCAACTAACACAACTTGCATGCCACTCAGCTTACCACACTCGACCATCGCATGACTTACTTGGCCAACCAACTCGGCACCTATAGTGTAGGTAACTCTTCTTAGCACTTATCACAAACATGTCCTTGTACATCTTATCATATGCAGATATGAACTTTGGCACTTTTACATATTAGGAACTGATGTAAGATTTGAAATTTAAATGTAGTTCCTTACATACCTATATTTCTCAGTTAGAGATGGTGTGATCACCTAATCCATTGGATTGGGTGACCTCAGCTTCAATGGATTCACTGTTGCTCGACTCTATTTTCCTTACCCATGTCCGGTTCATTTGTGATCTTACTTCTTCAATAGTAGGAGAAGGAACTCTTATCCTACACTCTCTTAGTGTGACCTATCTTTAAACAACTAAAATAGACTAAGCTTCCATTCATCCAAATCTTAGATTTCCCTCTGACATGTGTCTTTAAGAAATCTTCAGGTGCATGTCCATATTCTTCCCAGTAATGACAACTCTGTCTTGTATTATAATCCTAGTTGTAAGTGTTTCCTCTCTTAGATGCTTTTGTTTGAGTCTTGGATGTCCATTTCTATTTAGCATTAGATCTACAGTCCTGTGCCTTATGACCATGTTTCTGACACTTATAACAATAACCATTAAATCTTGGTTTGGGGGGTTCTTCACTTGCTTCATCCCAACATTCATGAGCTTTATGTCCAAATTTCCTGCAATTAAAACAGTAACCATTAAAATTAGGTTTAGGATTGGACTTACCTTTCTTGCTTCGGCAAGTGTTTTCTGTATGACCTGGTTTTCCACAGTGGTGGAAAACAGGCTTTTTGTGCTTTGTCTTTGCATTCCTCTTTTCACCATTCTTAAATGATTCTCCTTTCTCAGTAGATGTCTTTGGTTCAGTGTGACCTAATCCAAAAGAATCTTTTGACCTTCTTGATGCTTCCATCAGATTATTGAAATGAGTCAAAGCTTCATTGGGTTTATTCAACCTTTCATTAAGTTCCTTCTCAGATCTCAGATCATCTTTCAATTGATTTTTCTCAGATCTCAGATTTATCATTTCAATATCCTTCCTACTAATCTCCTAATTTATATGTAGCAATTGATTTTCCATGTCAACCTGATTGATTGTCATCATCTGCACATCATGTGTCCTTTCATCAAGTCTGACATATATCACTCTTTTGTCTTCTTCTACCATAGTTTTTTCATCTTCTGATTTCTTCTTTTGTTCCAATACTTCACATAGTCTCACTGTCTGCATTTCTTGTTCTCTTTTCAAGTTTCTAACTTCTTCGCACAGTACATTGTTCTTTTCTAGTAGATCTGCAATTGTTGCATCTCTCTCAGTAGAATCTTCATTCTGAAATAGGTTTGCAGTGTCATCTTCCTGGTAATGAGTATCATTCATTTGTTTGGCCAAATCTTTCCTAGCTTTCAATGATTTATTAATTTCTTGTCTTGCTATCTCAAGCTGATGTAATGCTAGTTGGATCTCAATCTTATGATTCTCAATGACTTTTCCCAACTTGTAAACCTCCATCTCAAGATTTGTACTCACAAGATGATTCAAAGATTTTGTAGGTGAACTGTGCTCTAATACCAATTATTGGAAGTACAAGAATGGGAAAGCAAGATACTGAGAGGGGGGTGAATCAGATCTTAAAACTTAACCACTTAAAATAGATTGATCCATATTCATACATATATGAAATTAACCTAACATTAGATAGCATCTATAACATCAAATATGTAACTCATAACACATAATTTTGGTAACCCAGAAACCCAAATAGGTAAAACTAGGGTGGGGATGACACCCACAAAATCTTCACTACTACAGCAATAAAGTGTGCCTGTTAGGGCTACAAAATTTTGATTGCAATATGCAATCTACCTGGTTAAAGGTTTGTTCTATTAAGAACTAAAGATCATTAAAATCTACCTTGTTACTATAAGCACTCAGCTAAGAGATTTGAAATAGTCTACTAAAACCACTTTGTTAAGAGATTTAACCTGAAACACCTGTTAGAATGTTCCAAGTAGTGATCCTTTGTTATGCACTCAGATGCTGATGACGAATCTTCTCTTTTCAATAACCTCTGTGATCTCTCAATCTGATATGTCTTTACTCTTCTTATCACTACTCTGTCATTTTGCTTGATCTAGGCTTCTTCTAAAAATGAATTACTATTCATCTCTCATGAACACACAACCCTTCTCTGTATATCTATTGCTCTTACACACTCTCTCTCCTTTTAGGGTTAGAAGCCATCTTATTATATCTTTTCAGATCTGGTAGCAAGATCTATTATTTATACCTCCAATGCATTCTGATTTCCTAATTGGCTCCATGCCATGCATAGTATAAAACAATTAAATGCGAAATTAACTCTGTAGACAAATATTAAATGTGTACAAATGTCAGCTCATATCTCATACAAGTCGGCCTCAACCGTTTACATCAAAGTTTGAATTAATTCTAAAATGTATACAAAAACTATTCTTCTCGGCACAACACATCTTTGATGCTCGACACTTAATATTCTACTCGGCTTAGCATGATGTAACTTGGCAACCTAAAACTTGCTCGGCAATGTTGCTCAACCTTGAATGTTTAGCTCGGCCACAGTGATAACCAACTAAAACTGCCTAAGTAAATGACTAAGTGTGGGTCACTAATCATCAATAGAACTTAGGGATTAACAATAATGACAAAATCTTCTCCATGTGTTGTAATCCCAACTAAAAATTTCTTTAGCTAGTTGTTCAGCAGGGTTCCATTTCTTAGTTCTGCACTTAGAAGACTTGTAACGTTGTTTGTTACAATTGAAACATTTTCCTTCAAACTTAGGTTTCTCAGTGCATTCACTTTCCCTATGTCCATGTTTGTTTCATCTATAGAATTTACCTTTAAAATTTGACTTTCCATTGCTCCAACACTTATTTACTATGTGCCCTAACTTACCACAATGATTACAAGTAGGTTTTTTGTTCTTTTGAGCTCCTTGTTGTGAGGATTCACCTTGTTTAGTATAACCTAATCCACTCTATCCACTATGTTTGAATTCAGTTTTCTCTGTCAACTGATCCATGCTTATGTTTGAATTCATCATACTCTCATTGATTTTCTTTTCAGTATTGAGATCATTCTACGGTCTTTTATTTTCAGTCCTTAGATTGATAACTTATTGATTTGAAATATTGAGTTGATTTATAATATCTGCTTGCTGAAGTGAAAAATGATGGATTTCATTTTATTTTTCCTCTAATCTTGTACTTAGGAATATTTAATCTTCTTGTTCCATTTCTCTTTCATTTTCTTCTTGGTTATTTTGTTCCATGACTTCACATATTTTGACTGAATAAATTTCTTGTTCTCTCTTCAACTTTCTAACTTCTTCATGTAAATTGAGATTCTTTGCAAGTAGGTCTTCAATGGCTGCATCGGCTTCTTCAGAACTTCTTTCTTTTCATAAATATTCAATTCTTTCTTCTATGTAAATTTTATCATTCATTTGCACTGCTAAATCTTTCTTCTTTTCAGGGAATGAGAGAGCTTCTCCTTGAGTTTTCTCATTTGACCCATGGCCACATGTAGATCTATCTTTTTATTTTCAATGGCTTTCTCCAGTCTGTATATTTGCATGGCCTCTGATCTTTTTCTCAATCTATTAAACTTCTAAAAAGAGAACCTTTACCTTTGATACCAATTGTTGGAAGTATATTGAGGCTAGGTGACTGAGAGGGGGAGGGGTGAATCAGGAACCAATAAAAATTATTCTCTTTTATCCTTTATTAGATTGTCTAATCTAATTGCATGCATGAAACATAAAATTAATAAACATCCACAAAACTTGGCACAATATTTGGTTACCCAGAAACCTTCCAAATAGAAAGTAAAACTAGGGTGGGGATGGTACCCACAAGATTTAGTATCATAGTATAAATTTATCCTGTTAAAGCTTACAATTGACCACTTCTGATGGCCTACCCTATTAGGAGAAATAAGGAATGTTAGGTCCACCTTGTGAAAGGATTTATACAATATAATTAAGTATGCAACTCTGTTAGGAGATTTGTAAAGGACTGTTAAGTCCACCTGTTAAAGAATTTTTCTGATACTCCTATTAGGATGAACCAGTGGATGATCTTCTATGAAACTCTAATTTGTTGAATGAGATCCTTTGAGATAATGTTGATCAACTGAATGTGATAGATGAGTCTCTGCTATTCCTTTTACATTATTGTAGCCTTCTAATCAATCTGCCACTTCATATTCGCATATGTATACTTTGCTATTGTTACTTCACTTACAAACACTTGGATAAAAATAATATCTTACATATATATCTTATCCAAATAAATAAATTCATAATTTGGATTCCATAATATAAATTAATATCCAACAATAACAACTAAGTTGACCCAATACTGATACTCAGGTCCAGTAATCCACTCGGGTGATATAATGAGACTCGGGAAATATGCTGACAGTCGGGTGACACAGTAATCTCTGGCACTCAAGCTACACTATGTTCTCAGGTCACATTGATCACTTAGAGCTGGTGTGAAACTTGGGTTACACTAGTGACTCAGGTGATACTGATTGCCACTATTTGCTCGATCAACACTATAACTGCTTGGGCTACATTGCAACTGCTCGGGTTGCACTTCAAGCTGCTGGCTCGGTCAACACTGTAATCATATAAGTGACTAAGTTTTTTGGTACTAATTGACAAAATGTCTTTCCATAAGGTCTACAGGTAAATATGTAAACATATTTCAGTTTTAACTATGATTTTCTTGCAAAAATTAAGCATCTCTTGGAATGCACATCTGCTAAAATGGTGGTTGAAATCTTCACTAAATTTGATATTTCTCTATATTCCTAGAATGTGGTCTGATATATCAAGGCTATCCAAAATACATATGAAATGAAGGCCTTTCTATATGCATTTTTGGAATATGTCAGATTTCTTTACAAATAAACAACTTTTGACATGTATTTTTATGATGATTTATGTGTCTGATATTCAATATAGAGTTATATTTTCATGAATTTAAGAATGGAATGGGTACTCCATGTTATATAAAATTATGTCTATGACAAGGCCTCTAAATATTATGGGGGTGATTTGTGAATTGAAACCTGTTACTTCCTTGTCATTGTAAGTTATAGTTGAGATCACTGCTTCTTTTACATTCATTATTTTGGTTATAGTACATTTCATTAAACTGTCTTTGTACCTCCACCTTTGAAAAGAAATTAAATCAACATGTATCTGAACAATGTCTTCATCTCTTTTCATTTCTTTTCATGTATTTAATCTATTCACTGTGAAAATAATGGGGCTATTCTTTAGACTCCATTGTATTCTTAATTTTTTGTGGACCCCATGTAGCCTCTTGGGTATTCTATGTTTTCCTTGTTGGCTTTGGTAAAACTTTTACAATCTATCCTATCTTTGAATGTCCTTGAGAAACAATAACTCTTCTTTTCCTTGCATGATGATCATTAAGATTATTTTTAGAATAAAGGGATCACTTGTGCTCTATAGTAGCAGATTATAAGATGATTATATCAAATTATCACTATCCTTTGATGTATTGACCTCAAATTCATGTTTCTTGATTTGAAAAACTATTTTATTCACACATTGGGATGCTCTAAAAATTGTCATTGTATCCATAGACCACATACATGCATTCTATAGAATTTTTTATTAATGCATCATATACATCATTGTAGAACTATCTTTAAATAATTTTGATTGTTTCCAGATTGATGCCTATCATGTAGATGTTAATTCACACTTATTCTTGTTGTGATTTTGAGACATTCATGTTTCTAATGAAGTTACTTTGAATGTTTCCCATCAGATCTTGGTCTCAATTATCAACTCTTTACTGGACCTTGGATGCCTTTGCTAGGTGATAATGGCAAATGTTGTAAATATATATCCATTTTTAGTATGAACAAGGTTATCATAAGAGCTTACCTAAATGCCATTTTGTAGTGACTGTCATACCACTATCACTTAGGTAGCTTCATTTTTCTTCCTATGAGAATACCCCTTGTTCTATTTCATGATTGAACTACACATTTGGGACGTCTATCCATATCCACTATTTTGGCTTTTTAAATACCTCTTTAATAACAAATTGAATATTTACTACTATTTTGTGCTATGGTATTCACTAGATGGTAGCAATGATCACTGTTCTATAGTAGTCCTCTCTTATAGCTGATTTGTCATCCTGATGATAGTGCTATGTCTTTTTGAAGTTGCATATATGCACCTAAGCTTCTCTCAATGTATCCATATGGTTTCATGCTTGGTATTATTTATTTCTATTTGGTGACTCTTTATGTCTCAGCCATTTGATATCACTGTCACTATACACATATCTAGAGTAATGTAATTTGAATGATTTCCATTTTATTCATTGTTTAAACATGGTACCATTTTCAACTAATATTACAAATTTTTCCATGCATGCCATTATGTTCAGAATCTGCACTTTTCCTTTTTGAATTGTACCAATATTGATTTTAAATTCTGATGCTAATCTCATATGTTACTGAACCTCAAACTGACTATATTTTGTATGAGAGAGTAAACCCTGAAAAGGCACTTCAAAAACATGAAAAAATCCACCCAACCACCTTGTTGTTGTTCTTCCATGTTGAATCTATAGTGATTTCATTTGGGGAGAAGATGTTATTCTTTTTCAATAATGTTGTTGGTCTTCTACTATGTATGATAAACCTCTTGAACTAGTCCTGCATTAGACTAGAAGGCTTCATGACCCATAGTCATGTCCCTTAAATAATCAACCATGTACAATGTGGATCTACAACTATGATGCTAAACCAGAAGGTTTCATATCATTGAAGATATGTCCCTTCGATGGTTTTTTGTCTTCAGTACCTATATCTGCAAAAAGAAACATACATGTTTAGATAAAAATATGATTATTTTCATATTTTATCCCCTTCTTTATGATGCTTCCCTTTTCCAATTTCTTATATCATGTGACTGAATATGTATCTGTATGGTTGTTAATTCAGAGAGATAGGATAGATATTTTATTGTTTATTCTCTATGACTAACACCATTTTTCTTTCACATCTTGTAGGTGTTTGAAGCATGGATTCACATCTAAAGACAACTACTTGATGAAAAAACTTCAGTCCATCATTACCCCATAGGAAATGATAGATCTATCCCTTCTCTCTTTGTCTTGATCTCTACATTTATGCATTTTCTATTGCATCTTCCTATACTTTCTCTTTTACATGAAATGAAATATTTTTGTTGCAACATGTCTTTGTAATACTCTTCTTTTGTAAACATTTTCGCATATGAATGTAATAACTATTTCATAAATAAATTAGAGATGTTTTCACTCTTTCTTGCATTCACATTTTCAGCATAAATTACTTAATATTGAATGTTCAAAATTTTAAAATGTATCAAATGTACCTTCCACCAACGTTGTCCAAGCTTTGCCAAAGTTTGCATGATGCAAAAATTGGTAACATTTCTGGCAATGTCTCAAGGGTTTTTTCCTACAAAAAAAATAGCAATAGTCGAATTTTGTGCTCCATTGGGTACAAATTCACTTCATCCTCAAAAAAATGAAAACCTCCTCAACTGAAAATTGAAAAAAACTGAACCAAACAACTGAACTGCAAAACCTATGCATCAAAGCACTTGGAGAAAATAAAGTACAAATGAAAACAACTTTTTCACTTCACTACAATTCTTTGATGAAACTTAAAGTTGGAAATTCGACTAAAACTAGAAGTCTAGATTTCATACCATAAACAAGAGTTAATGGTGAATTACCCGTTGAAAGATTTGGGGTAATCCTGTCAGCCTATAAGGTTAACTTGAGATTTTTGTTCTAAGATCACTAATGATCTTCAATAGTCCTCTTAATGATGCAAATCAAGTTTCTGTTGGTTGATTCATCTTGTCCATTACCGTATGGGTAATAATTGGATGAGGTAATAAGATAAATGTTATGATTTACAACCCATTCTATTAATTTTGCACCTACAAAGGCCAATGCATTATCTAAAATAATTGAATTAGGTACACTAAAACGTGCAACCAGATCCTCATAGAAGTTCAAAACTGTATTCTCATTTGCCCCCTTCAATATCATAACTTCAGTCCATTTTGTAAAATAATTAGTGATTGTAAGTATAAGCTTGTGCTCTGAATTGGAAGGTGGATTGATTGGACCGATAAAATCAAGTCCCCATTTCATAAATGGTTGTTCAATCTGAATAGGGTGCAAAGGTAAAGATTCCAAACATTGTTCATTAGAAAAAATTGAGCACCTTTTACAACTTCTAACCCATGTAAATGCATCTGTATAAATGTTGGGCCAATAATAACCAGTGCTCAAAATTTTTAATGCTATTGTTCTAGGTGCAAAATGACCACCTGCTGGTCCATTATAGAATTCTCCTAGAATCCTATCAATCTTATATATCCCAATACATCTCAAAAGTAATCCATTGTAGTCTCTTCTATATAGAATATCATTCATAATAAAAAAAGGAATAGCTTAAAGTCTAAAATACCTTCTTTTAGCATTGTTTAGGCTTGGGGGACATTCACCAGTATGCAAATAATGCTTTATTTTCCAAGTTTAGCATGTCTAATGATGCAACATTATAATTAGCAAGTACAATATTAATTTCATCCTAATGAATGTCCTCTTTGTTGTCAACAAGATGCTCACACATACCTTTGATTCTTACAATATGAACATCATACTCCATTTCCTTAGTTACCCAACCAACTCTCTTGTCATTCAAGTCTTTGTTCAATAGGAACTCTTTAGCACTTAGATGAGCAACCATAAAATAAATTTTGTTGCTAGAAATAAATGGCTTAAACTTCTTGAGGATCCTTATGAAAGAAAGAACATGTTTTTCAACAAAAGTATACCACTATTCATAACCTTCTATACCTTGACTGAAAAATGAAATAGGCTACTCTTGGCCTTCTGCATTTTGTTGTACCAGCATTGCTGAAATTTAATAATCAGCCCCAAATAAATACAAAACAAAATCCTTATAAAAATTGGGTTTGACTAAAGTAGGAGCACTTGCAATTGCCTCCTTTATCTCTTCAAAGCTATGTTTACCTTATTTTATCCAAGTAAAACTTGTATCCTTTCTTAACATGGTTGTCATTGGCTTTAAAACAACTACAACATTACAGACAAATCTGTAGTGCCACTCCAACCCTATCATTGCAAAAAAAGTAATATGGCCTATGACCCTGGATTGCAAGCGAAATGAAGTAACTATACTTGATACTAAATACTCGTTAATGTCACTAGAAACATGTGCTAGCATTAAGTGAAATACCATGAAGTTAGTTAATACTCTTTGGTGAGATTTTACTATTATTTGATATTCATATATGATAACAATGATGCTCACTTGTTAGCTTGGATGGATTATGATTATATTGATGTTGATAGTAAATTATACTTGTGATTTTAGTAATGGTAGTAGATGTGAAATAATCCCACAGTATTGTCTGAGTATGTCCTTTAGCATAAATGTTATGGTAGCCTCATGGCATTGTAAATTGATTTCATGATGATATTGATATTAGTCAGTAAACGCAATAATTTATGGTACCAATGATGATTAATGATCTTAACACTTACCAATGACCCTTGATGAGATTTTATGATATAGCAGATGATTAGTGGCACTCGACATACTGGCCCTGGTAAGGCTATGGTTGTCATCACCACCATAGTTAAATGGTAAGTAATACATATTGATGATCTCTCTTGATAGCCCTTGTTATTTAAATATTGTGGCTGGTTATTATTGTTAATAAATAATTACATGATGTTGTTGAGGATGCCTTGAGTTCATGGACATGCTTATGATGATGATCTATGATGGGTGTGCCTGAGATGGAACAAAGTTGTAGTCACTTGCTTGCGAGATCCACATGATGTCTTGTTCCTCTCCCTTGCCTATTATTAACACAGTATATGTGTACGTTTCTTTGGCTATTGCACTAACTTGGGCAGGTACCAGGCATTGACTTCACCTGGCTTCACAGGTCTGAGCGTGCCTTTTTCCCCAATGGTGGTTATTTAGAGATGTCACATTGGCCAATTTTCCCTAAGCCTAGCCTCGTTGTGCTAAATTAAGCGCAATTTGTCTTTGCAAAGACCCTTATTACATCTGGTTACCGTCTTATGGTAATGCCAATGACCCTAACCC
>MU226793.1:202111-215953 GCA_018584345.1 Thuja plicata
GAGGCAAGGAGAATATGATACACATGCAAGAAAGAGAAATGCAGGTATGCAGTTTCAAGTCATGTTGGTTATTGAACATCATAATAAGCTTTAGTGATCTAAGTAGATTTATTATCATTTTAGATTCTAGTTAAATGATATAGCAAATAGGTTCACACTATGTTTATTTAATTAATATAGTATGTCATTGTTTTAAAAAAAAAATATTGCACATTAGATATGTTCAAAGTAGAATAAATAGTTTGTTTAATGTCGAATCTAGTGTTTGAATTTTGGGCATTACAAAATCTTCTAAGGAAGGTAACCCTTCCAAGAAAACTCTTTAGACCTTTCTTATGGGCAGGTAGTGGTAATTGTAGTATAACACTTACTCATTTAGGATCTATGGTAGTACCATGTTTTAAAACAATATGACCCAACAACCTGCCCTCATGGACAACACAAATGTACTTTTTGGGGGCTTAATACACACCAAAATCTCTAAACCTCTCAAAGATTTACTTCAAATGCTTAAAATATTGTTCTAAATCCTTTGAAAATATGGTGATATCATCCAAATAAATAAGTACAAACCTATTTATCAGGCCATGGAAATCTATTTCCATTTTTTTCTGGAAATTTTCTCCCGTATTTGATAATCCAAAATCCATCTTCATGTATGTCATAGTTCCACACTTTGTTGTAATTTTTGTTTTATACTGGTCTTCTTCTTTGACCAGAATCTTATTATAACCGCTAAAACTATCCAAAAAATATAAATGATCATAACCTGATACATATTGCAAAATATGCTCCATAGAGGGCAACAGATGATGCTCCTTTAATGAAGCGCGATTTAAGTCTCTGAAATCAACACACATTCTAATTTCACCATTTTTCTTTCTCACAGGTACAAAATTTGACACCCAGGATGTGTGTTTGATAAGAAAAATAATGTTACCTTCTAGTAACTTGACTAATTCAGATCTCATAAGTTGTTCCAACTTTTGATTCAATGGTATTTGCTTTTGTCTGACTAGTTTTGCACCCGATTCTAGCTCAATAGTGAGCTGGGATAACTGGGGGTCAAAACCCTTTAGTTCATGATATTTCCAAGAAAATACATCATTAAATTATTGGCATAATGAAATAAACTATTTCTGTTCCACTTGTTTACAAACTTTACCAAGCTTTAAAAACTTGTCTTTCATTATTTCAATAGGTTCATAATGATCTTCTTTTACTGGTAAACTATTTTTATCCATCCTTACCTGATCATCAGTATTAAAAATGAACTCAAGGGTAACAAAACCCTTGGGTAAATTTTTTCTTTTGAACTGCACAATCTGATTATCATACTGTAGTTGATATTTCTTTTGATTTCGAATAGAAAATTCTACTTCATCATTAAAAAAATTAACAATTTTCTCATCATTCTCAAAGACTTTCCAACTTACATTTTTATCAGGCACATATGTTCTGACTACTACCTTAACATATTTCTTGGACTTCTTGGACTGCACATTTTTGGTGTCTTTCGGTATGTCAAATTTAGCCCCCATAGCTGCCAACCTATTGGCTTGTTTATTCTGACCCCTAGGTACTAAAATAATGTTAAAAGCATTAAATTCTTCAATCATATCTAAAACTCTGTGTTTGTACACTTTAACAAATCATTTTTTTGCTAAATTTATGTTCTGGATCTGATTAAAAACTAGCTCACTATCACAAAACACTTGTAAACTATCAATTTTCCTCTTTTTAGCCCATTCTAGGCCATGAACAAGTGATTCATACTCTACTATATTATTAGTACAACTAAATGAAAAATGGAAAGAAGAATTATACCTTTCACCTGTTGGTGAAATAAAACTACACCACCATCTAAACCATGTTTGTTTCTAGATCCATAAAAAAATAACTGCCATAACTAATTAGAATACTATTCAGAATGTTGTTCCTCACCTCTCACAAGGTTAGGAATAACATTTTGCTCATATAATACAATTGCCAAGACTATTTATATCCATGTGATTAAATGACTTCTCATTGCTATCTTCAGCAGCCCATTCATCCAAAATGATGTCTCGTATTCCTTCTAACAATGAATTTGGATCTAAAGAAGCAATATGGTCACCTTCATAAAACACCAAATTTGTATTGATAGGACTTGGTGTATAGGGTTCTAGGTGATCTTTGGCCAATGGCTCTAATTTCACTATAACTATTGTACCATAACATATTCTAAAGAACAATTGTGACCAATCAGAAGACAAATAACCCCCCAATTTAGCTATAAAATCTCTACTCAAACAGATAGAAAAAACAACTGGTAGGCCTATCACATATATGTCTTGAGGAATCAAGAAATTTGGGCATGAATGCAAAATTAGATCCAAGTTTCAGATCACTCCTATAGTATTGATGGCTGATAAATCCAAGCAAACTACACCTTTCTCCAATGACTCATATTTCAAACCCAATTTATCAACCAATTTCTTAGGCTTTACAAAACTTGTGGCTCTAGAATCAATCATACAATTATGGACCAAGAAATATCCTATAATCAAGGTGGCATAAAAAGGTGCTATTTTTTTTGGAGGGTGAAAGTATTATCCAACATTACTTTAGAATTTTATTGAGGTGCTTGATTAGCTAATAAAATTTTGGCCAATGCCTCTCTCATACTCTTCTTTCGACTAGGTAACTGTAATGTATCTAACAATGAAATGCTGATAGTAGCTTTCTTCATGTAATCAACAATATTAAAAATTGGAAAACTAACCTTTTTCTGTATTTTATTAGTAGCAAGATCTTTCTTTCCTTTAGATGTTGTATTATGAGCCTTTTGTTGTTCATCAGTAGGTAACGACTATCCTCTTGGCATAAATTTTACACCTTGGGCTTGTGAAGTGACAGGCTACCATTTCTGGCTGGTACTAGCTTGATTAGGATCATAAGTTATTGGTACTTTGTCTTTTCCAGCTTTCTGGTCTGAATCAACATCTTTACTCTTTCATCTCATGTTCACTGAAATAAGAACATAATGTTGATTTTGTGTAAAACTTGCACCACAGAACTCCTCACCTTTAAAATTCATCAGAGAAACATATGGAACATTTGGATTTGAGTGAGAAACTTTTTGTTCTTCTCCTTCTTGAGCTGCACTTTGATGTCCTAATATACTATTCTAAACCATCAAAGTCCTGGTTATGAATTCCCTTCGAAGAGGTGGGCTGGTTATGAGGCTGGTTACATGGGTAATACTACTCATAATATTGCATCATTTTATTTTAAAATCGAACTAGCTCCCTTAAAGTGCTAGGTATGTTTGGGATATATGGCTTCCCATCCCTTTGATTGTAGCCAAAATTCCTTCTTGGACCCCGATAATCATCCTGATAGGAAGAACTATTTTCCATAAATGGACCTTGATATGGCCTAATCACATTTTCATTCGGTTTCTTAAGATTAACCACGTCATTACCTAAGTTTTGTAAGGTCTTTATGAGCCTTTCATTTTTATATTTTATATCCTTGTACTCCTAAGAATATGCTTTACTTGCACTCTCTTGAGCTAAAACTTGACTATTAAAAGATGGAAAAGCAGTTACATCAGCTATAACAGGTGCTACTATGGCTGTATTTGGCTGAATTTTAGAAAAATATGGAATTGGGGGTCTTGGAGCTATTTGACCTAGCTGAATAAGACTATTCTCAATTTGGATTTCTATCTCATAAGCCCCTGGAAATGTAATTCCACCCATAGACTAGATCTGAACTGAAATGTCATTGTTAAATGACCTTAAATAATATAAGAATGCATAATCATTTGAAGGCTTTACTTAAGGCAGGATTCTATCCTATGTTTTCTGAAAATGGTGATTAAAATTAGTCATATATTCATGAGGTTCCCTCTTTATTGTGGTTAATTACTCAACTAAGGAGAGATAATTAGATTTATCCTCAAAATGCATGCACAAAATTGTACGTTATTGATCCCAAGTTCCAATTGAATTAACTGGTAACCTTCTAAACCATGCAAGAGCTTTACCTTTGAAAGATGCTGCAAGAAATTTTACTGCCATATCTTTCATGATAATATGGTGTAACCCACACAAAAATGCCACATCTCTGATATTTTCAATTGGTGTGGTATGATCATCTCCTGTGAAATAAGGTAAACTCTTCAAAGTTGTAGTTGGTATAAAATAATATTGTGCAATATTTAATAGACTCCCTTGATTAAAAGCCACAAATAGCTGATTTATAGGTTATGATGGACGAGCCATCACGGGTGAAGTAGGTATAAACTAAGGTATAACAACTTGAATCACTTGAGATACTTGTTGTAGTACTACTGGTAGAGATTTTTCTTCCTTAACTATTCAAAAATAGGTGGTAAATTGTGATTTGATGCACTCAAAACCGATGAAATCCCTACAAATGATGTATCTCCAAGAGCTTGATCTAGTAGGCTTTCAAATGTAGCAAAAAGAGGATTGTCAAATGTTGTAACTTCAGGATCTACACTTGGAGTAGAAAATATTCTAGAATTCCTTTGGCCTCTGAAACCTCTCCTTGTGGATCCACCTCCTCTTATGTTAGGTGGAAGCTTCTCGTACTCAAATATGTTTCTACTGGATTTGGTTAGGAACTTTCTCATGTGCTACTAAATCTTCTCAAAATCCGAGATGAGTCACTAGGTGTTGATAAAAATACCTTCCTTAAGGCTGAAAATTACTATTTCACACCAAAACAACAACAATAATGATATAATGAACTGACTTGTGGAACAAAATTGTGTCCCTCTGGGCATACCAAAAATTGTTTTCAATTAGGATTGCACCCACAATGCAAAGTTAAAACCTTTCAATCCTGTTGGAACATGGATATGTTCTCACTGGTTGGAATGAGAATGAATCTCCAAATCATAGGCCGAATTCCTCCTTGTGATCACCTAAAACTAATTTGATTGGAAAAAGGGTTAAAAGGACATGCTTGTGTAAATGAAAACTAATACTAGAAGGTGATTCACCGATGATGAATTGAAACAAACCCACAAAAATACCACAGATATAATAACACTCAAAACACACCTAGACAATCCCTGCAAAAATTACTTTGCAAAAGGCCCTTGTATCAATATTTGAAGAGGAAACACTAAGTACTTTCATAGATTCAATACTGAGAATGAAGACACAATTGCAAATCTACACCATGGGTCATCAAATTATGTACTTGAAATTGAAGGAAAAAATGATACAAATACAGGTTAATAATAGAATATTTGATAATCAATAATTCACAATCAACCATAAACACAAAAACATTAAGTAGGAGGAACTTAGTCTCTATATATCATCTCTTCAAATCTGTAGAAAAAATTCTCCATTACAATGATGCCTAATTTTGCAAAGTGCAAAATTAGCAAAAATATTGAAGTGCTCAACAATGAGGTGAATATACAAGATATAGACCTTCAAAACCAAAAGGTTCAGATGCATGAGAAAATTCCTACAAATCACAAGTATAACTGCTGGAAATTGAGGTATAAAAGCAAGAAGAACTCCTCCAATCCAAGTGCCACTGAAAATCAACTCCAATTGGCCCTCAAACTGCTAAAAAACAATCTCTAAATCATGCTACTAAAGAAAAATGCAAAATACCTACCCAACTGTCCCATATGCCCATGCAAAATCAAAACTGCCTCCTACGACTGTAAAATAAACTCTCTGTCAGTACTGAAACTGAAAGAAAAGTCTAACATGCAATATTGGACTCCTCCAGGCGCCCTCTCCAACTCTGAGCTCTATCTCCAACTCTGACTTTATATTTTGTATTTAAAAACTAACATTAACAAAATGGTTTATAAGGTCACCATTTAATTAATGTTAATTTCAATATAAGTATGCAAAATAAGAAAATATTCTAAACTCCACCTCTCAAACAATCTTTAGCATATAACATATTATTTATTATTGCATTTCACATATATTTAATAATTATTAAATAGTATGAAATATAGTATTTAATTTATTAGTATTTTTAAATCATGCAATAGAAAATAATATGAATATCTTATATGCTAATTTATGTTTATTTTATAGTATAAACTAAACTATTAAATAAACATAAATTAATCATAACACAAATGTAAAAAAACTCCAATAATGGAATGATCCTATGGCTATTAGCTTGGAAGCTTTTCCTTTGAACAAGATTAAGGTAAATAGTTCTTACTTATCAGTCTCTCTTTAGGGATCCTCAAACCCTAAATAGAAAAACATGTTATTTCACTTATTTTCCACCTTGCTTTCTTTGTGAAGGCCGCCACCTAAGAATTGCTTGAATCGACACTTTTGTGCATGCTGTTGTGCATGTGAAAAATGTGTTGTGGATACCTGTTACACACATTTAAATAAGTCCTTACAAGGCTAATCTAATGAAACAAATAAATCAAGTAAAGAACAATAAGATCAACCAAAATCGACTTCTTGCCTTCTTGCTTTCTAGTAGGGAGGAGTTTAGGTTTTCTCTCAAGTAATTGCAAACCCCGTTACTAGACCTATTCTAAAAGAAGGATTTAAGACAATGATAAAGCTAGGATGATATGCAAATGAAAACCTCAAATGAAAGTGTTGTTAATCCAAGATCAACTATGATTGATTTTAATAACCCAAATTGAAGTGTGATTTAGATTAGGATAAGAAATGCTTTGAAAGTAATGTTGGAAAGTGATAAATTTGGGTAATGTGATTCACTTTTTGGTTGTCATTTATGGCAACACATCTAGGTTTAAGAGAGATTTTTTTGAAGTTAAGTTTTGGTATGTCCAAAATCGAGTAAGTACAGAAACAAAGATACAATATTGTTTTGGATGTCAAAGATAGAGATCGATGAATTAAGGCATGCGAGCTTAGTGAAAGATAGTATGGAGTACGCCTAATATACACCTAAGATCAATTTTTATTTGGTTAAGTTTATGAGTTATGAGGATTTGAATACTAACAGACATCAGAGAATAGCGATATAGAGCAGTTGGACAGCAACGAAGAATAAAGGAGAAAGACTTGGACCCCTGGAAATTGAAGACATATTTTTGTTGTTGATAGTCTACACTTTGACTATGAAAGATCGCCGATTATACATTTAATATTTACTATATTAATTGTAATATGTAATAAAGATTGACTTGACAATGTTTGTAATATTTATTCTCAGAGCCGACTTAGTGAAGTTGAAAGGATATATATGTAAGATCTTTTTGGTAAAGATTGTGAGTTGTGAGAAAGGGAAGGATATGCAGAGCAAACATGCGAATAGAAGAGCAGAGAATGACAGAGCTATAAAGGAACTATCAAAGAATTTGTGATGCTTGTTTTTTTCATCACTGAGAACCTTTTGTAACAGAATTACATTGTAAGAGCTATAAGCTCATTGGCCCCTAATAGGGTGTTGTGAACCTTTAACATGGTTGTTATTCCTTTAACAAAGAAATGTACTATGTAATATTCAGCTCCTAATAGGGCTAGGTCTCTTAACAGGGACATTATGATTTAGTGCATGCTTGTGGGTATCATCCCCATCATGGTTTTCCCTTGGCCAGGGTTTCCTCGTAAACAAATCATGGTGTTATGAGTTCTATGTTATTTTCTTATGTTATTTATTTTACTGCAATTATATGGTTAATGTTCAAGTGGTTAAAGAATTTAAATAACTGTTATAATACTGATTCACCCCCCTCTTAGCATTATCCAATCCTAACAATTGGTATCAGAGCTTTTAGTCCTTAGAGAGAAATCCCAACAACTTGAGGGAGATTAGAATGGATTTGATTGGTTTGTAGGAGAACTTTGAAGTTGCACTTGAAGATCTTGACAATGCTAAAGAAGAAAATGGAGAATTGAAGTTTAACCTCTGAAGAGCTGAGAAATTCATAAAGAAACTGAAAGAACAACTTGAACTTTCTAGAAATTAGAGAGAATATTTCGTGGTTCAGATAAAAGAAGATTTAGATGAGGACAATTTAGATCAGGTGAAGCAACTGAAAGAGGAGATTGAGACTCTGAAGCTTGAGAATAAGAATATGGCTAAAGAAATACAGATACAGGAGGATGCTAAGAAGAAAGCTGAAGAAACCTTGAACAATGCATTGAATCAAATAAAAGATGAAGCTGACAGCTACAAGAAAAAATACTTGGAACTAGAGAAATACAATCAGATTGTGAAAGGTGAACTAGCTGAAGCAAAGAAACATATCGAGAAACTTCACACCAGAAGTGACTTGATTGATGAAAAGTTAGATAAGTAGAAACCTAAAGGTGACATGACTGGTATTGGCTTCAATGAAGCTGAATGTTCAAAGAATCAGGATGGGAAATTAGTAGAGAATATTGATGCTAAGAAACCATCTATTGGAGAACTTAAAGAGTAGATCATACCTTGTAAAGGTAGGTGCTTTGGTTGCAACATATTTGGACACATGAAGAGAGATTGCAGAGGTAATGCCCCTTTTAGAAATTTTTCTAGTTAATGTTTTAACTGTAATGGATATGGGCACACAAAGACTAAATGCAGAAGACCTAATCAATCTGGATATAGACAAGACAATGGAAGAGAACCTACAATGAAACCTACATGCTACAAATGTAACAACATTGGGCACATTGTGAAGTACTATAAGTTACAAGTTAATCAAGAAAGAAGACCTCCTATATGTTACAAATGAAATAATCTAGGACATATAGAAAAGTTTTGCAGGTATAGTGGAGTAGACAACAGAAGAAAACCACCTCCTATGAATTCATAGAAGAATGGAAATGATACTGGCAAGAGTATTGCAGATGTGAAGAATGATTTTGAAAATTGTTTTAAGAAAGCAAAAGACAAAAATAGTGGCAAGATATGGAATCTTAAAGAAACTAGTGAGACATCAGTTCAGGGAGAGTCAGTAGATGTTACTAGATCTTCACCTAAACGTAGCAAGATTGAATTGACCTAATTGGCCGATCATGGCCTTAGGGGAGCATTAAATCCAACACATCAGAATCTATCCTGCCCTGCAAATCATGTAGTGAGATCATGAGAGCTTGGGAATATTTTGAGATGACATTATGGATCATATATCTAAGAGCACATCATCAACTGACTTGTATATTTTCATCACGAGATTCAGCAGCTGACTAGACAGTTTGAAGTGAAAAAGAAAAGTCATAACCTAACTTGTATAAAGAACCATTTTATAATCTATTTTTCTATCATTTGAAAAAGAGCAAGCCGAGGAGATCAGAGAGAAGAAGTATTCAACCATTTCTACACCTTCCATGTGTGATTGATTGAAGCATAAACTCAGATTTCCGTGTGTGAAAGGTATTCTAGATTATATAAGCTATGGATGCACCTATAATTTTTGATGTTGTTGATCGTCCTAGATACAAATTCAAGAAACATCCTTATAATTCGTGTGAAGAGGATCCGAAAGGAGAATTTTAACTGACCCCACATGGCGTACTTCATGTTGAAGATATTAGGGCTCACATTCAATGTAAGTATGACACATTAGGAGAGGATGATATACTCACAAAAATTGAAAACATGTCTAAAATAGAATCATGAAGGAAGAAGGGAAACACATTAGTTAGTTAAGTATAATGAAGATTATGGACTTGTGCATCTTCGATGAGAACAAATGGTTCAAAATAATTATGAGTAGGGTTCATGACTAATTCATATGGATTGGTAGCCAACCTGTGAAAATATGCAGTGACCTAATTCATGAGATTACTGGTCTTGATAACACCAGAATTGTTCCCGCTGTTGAGAAACATGTTAAGAAAGAAGTTGAAACCCTAACACACTCAAAGTGGGACAGAAGGGAAATGATAGTAAATGATATTTTTCAACAAGATGTAAGGTTGATTGCAATGATACTTGGTTACAAATTTTTCTATAGCAGCAGACATAATTCAGTATTAGCTGGAGTTATTATGATGGCATGGAGAATGGTAAAATAAAACACATAGTTCAACCTATGCGAGGTATTGGCACAACAATTCCTTGAGAATGTTAAGCTTGTGAAGAAATAAAGAATGAAAACCTTCAGATTTGGATAATTATTGGTACACATGTTCATTCATATTGAACATAAGTTTCCTGGTTTACATCCTAGTGGCTGGAAAACTAGAGTTCCCACTGGTATTTTGATTTCACAAAGTTACAAGAGACAAAACACTACTTGGGTAGATGGAGAACTGTTTGCAATGATTAAAATTATACAAAGACAAATGAAGAGTAGATACAGACTACATGAGGATATAGTTGAAAAGTACAAGGACACAATTTGTTTTATGGTTGAAAAAAACTGTGTATGTTTTGAGGCAGTGACCCCTAGAAGGAAATGGTGTTACCCTATGGGTTATGAAGTGAGTTCCGATGTACTCACCATGCAAGTAGAACATATTATTGCATCATAAGTTGATACATTAGAAGAGAGATGGGGAACATATGAGGAGAATTAAGAGAAGGTAAGAGAAGAATAGTATAGAGGATAGAGGAAGAGAAAGATTGCTAATCTTATTCATGATTGTTGAATAAAGGCTGGTCTATCAGAGGAAGATCTGAAAGAAGTTAAGAAGAAGATGGTAGATAGATCCCTTGGAGTAGCTAGTGGAAGCACTAATGCCCCTTCCACCCTTGAAGTAATTATGGTTGATAACACACCTCCACCACAGCAGCAGGCATAACAAGCGAAGGAAGTTACTCCTAGAGTAACTAGATCTAGTATGCATACAAAAGAGAAGAGCACAGCTGAGGAAGAAGAGAAGAAAATTGAAAAGAATAAAGCATGGAAACCTAACATTAAAATTCTGGAAAAAAGAGCAATTCAACAAGGAAAATTTATTTCAATTGATAAATATTATGACAGATATGAAGGAGCAGATAAACTGAAGATTGAAGACATTGTAATAGAACACATGCTTAGTTTCAAGAAGACACTTTTGGAAGTTGAAGGAAGCACACCCTCAGATTTGCATACAAAATTAGAAAGAAGAAAGTGTTTGGCACAAGTTGAAGATGATCATATTAGAAACAAAGAGATTGATGACATGCTACCTATGTTTTCAGTACAAGAGAGAGATACTATAGTCAAAGAATTGAAACCCCTGTTGAGGAAAAAGACAAGATTACTAAAGATAATGGTGAGGAAATATGATGAAGTGACTGAGGAAACTCATAAAGCACTTGAGAAGATACTATTGAGAACTAATTTTGTCAAGCCCCAACCTCCTAAAATAGATTTACCTACACAATTGGGAATGGATGACAACACAAAGGACACAAAGACTAATGATGAAGAGAGTGAAGAAGACACTACTACAGATTTCTATGTTTCTGGTGTGGCAGTAACACTAGACCCCTCACAATATGAGAAGGACCCTTTTGTAGGAACCATAGACACTTCTATTGCTGATGAATCTGAGAAGGAAGAGGAGAATAAGGAAGATGAGCAGAGAGAGGATGAAGGATAGAAGACTGAGCTAAAAGAAGATGTGAAGGAAGAGGTAACTTTACCATCTAGATTATTGTTGGAAAGTAGTAATGTAAATGTCGATAACTTGGATGAAGATGAACTGGTGAAATTGGTATTCACCATACTGAACAAAGCAAAGGAGAAATCAGTACAAAAAGGAGATAAGAAAACAAAGGTGATTTCAAGAGCTATTAATACTGTGAATAAATTGCTTCCAGTACCCTTAGTATTCTAGAGCAAAGATGATATTGAGAACTTGAAAGTCACACTTGATGAGTTTGATGGCCATTTTGAAAATTTACTGAAGATTACAGAGGAGAAAGCAGAGAAAACATATGAAGAGAAGAAGTTGATAAAGGTATGCAAGTCCATCTCATGGGACTTAGGAGTTGTGAAAACTTGTCTGATAAATGCAAAGAACTACATTACACATGGGAGAATGTTATTTGGTTACAACATGAATCCTATCAGACACATTCAGAATGTTGAAGATATTATTGCCAAGGAAAGGGAAACTTTGAACAGGTTAATGGTGATGATATTTAACTGATTGAATGTTTGATAATGTTAAGTTGAAGATAAAACAAGACATTAAATTAGTTAATGGTTTGTATTGTCATTGATGTCAACTTGATATCATCTATACGGTCATGTAAAAAATGCCAAAGACTTCAAAGAATCAATGGAACAAAGATTATGCTTTCAGCAATGCATAAAATTCAAGTATTCACTAAGTGACAGATAACACCGACAGAGTGCACACCATTGGTAAAGGCAAAGATCCAAATTCACAATGATACCCAACGAGTAGAAGATAGTGTTTCCCGATGAAGCAAAATCATAGGATGCCCGACGAGCTGAAAACAGAGTTGCTCGATGAGTAAAATCCAATGATGCCTGACGGATAAAGATCTCAAAGCTGACTGGAGTCACACCGATAGAACTGGCAGTTGTCACTAACGACTAACTATAGAGTTGACCGACAGAACAACAAGTTTAGAAAATGACAAAATATCTAGCTGGCAAGAGCTAAAGATAGAATTAACTAGTTGTTTTCATTGTTTTATTCGACTAGAGTTAAGTGATTGATTTAAAGAATATTTGTATAGTTGGCAAGAAGATAACTACGAGATAAATCAAGAGTTATACTTTAAATCAGATTGGCTGGATTTTTTTTCATGCCAAGAATCAAGAATCAAGAAACAATGAATATCATGTCTATATAAGAGACAAGCTTAATTCATTTCCACAATCACATGAAGGGGATGAAGGGGATGAGTATAAAGAGGATGTTGAAGAGAAACTGATGAAGGATAAATTCATATAGTCCTGATCAATCAAGTTGAAGGAGAGCTAAACAATTTTGCAGACACCGACGAACAGTGAAGAAAAACATCACAGAGCAAAAAGTGTGGAGCAAAAAGAATTGAATTGATACATTGATCAGAGAGGTAATGTACTTAAATAGATCTAAAAATCTGCAATTCAAGTTGCATTAGAAATAGGTCATTATGTTTCAGTTTAACCATTGAAGCATCAAGTCTCTTAACAGAGTAGGACTTAACAGTCTTCTATATATTGAGGTAAATCCCAAGGAGTGCCAAAAAGGTTGATTCATGAAAGTAGCATTGGACTTGCCAGATACCTATTAACAGTCTAAGAAGGAGGTTGATTCAAGGATGGTATCAAGATTTTCCTAAAGCCTATTGACAGTCTAAGAAGGAGGCTGATTCAAGGATGGTAGCAAATAGATGCCCGATACTAAGTGATGTGTGATGAAAATGTGTCACACTTCTATGAATCATTCCATCCAAGGTTTCTCAAGGATGAGGCCTCAAATATCGATCCATAGCTCTCTTGTCATGGAGTGCAAAGGTTTGAAATAGAGGCCCTCAGATTGACCTAGTTAGTGCCTATGCAAGTACACCATGAAATGAGAGATTCAAATGCATGAAAATGAGATCAACTCTATATGATAACAATGCATGAAAATAAATTAATCTAAATGATAACAATGCATGATTAACCTATGAAAGGAAATACAAATGCAAGTTTAATCTATGAAAAAAAACATGAATATAATCTACATGAGTAGCCATGAATGCAAGAAGAATGAGACAAGAAGAGAGAAGTTGTAATATCCAAGCTCAAGTGCTCAAATGCTCCTCCAAAATTGCTCTCCAAACCTGCAGCATAACAATACTATGAAAACCTAATATGAAAATGAGAAGGAGAGATTTCCTTATATAGGAAAGTGAACGGTTGAGATTAAGAGGCAAAAAGAAATAATCAATGGTTGAGATTAAGAGGCAAAAACCCACCACTTAGGA
>MU226793.1:217760-247241 GCA_018584345.1 Thuja plicata
ATTATAAAAAGTCCTGAAAAAAAGAAGAAAAAAAAATGAAAAAAGTGAAAATGAACATTGTCAAGATTAAAGAGAGAATATAGAATGGATGAAAGATGTAGAAGAACTACGCATGATGCCTAATTTATAGGTTTTCATCATGGTACTTATCCAAAGCGTCACAAGGGAGTGGTTTTCACCATAGGATGAAATTATTTCTCTTTAATTTTTTTTCTTTTTTCCTTTTTTGATATTTTTTTCTTTTTTTTTTGAATTTTTTGGAAGAAGGCAAGCTTTTTAGATAATGCTCCTTGAAAGGATAAAACATGATATTCCAAGGATTCAAAATGATATGCTCAAAGATGCTGATAGGGAAATGAAGATGAAAGAGAAAAATGGAGGATAAGGTTTTATGCAAAGCGAGTGAGGTTGGAAGATAGGAGGAATAAACAAATGATGAAAAAGGATAGAAGGTATAAGGATAGTGAATGGTTTGCATAGGAACTAACTAGGTCAATCTAAGGGTCTCTATTTCAAACCTTTGCACTCCATGAGTAGAGAGCTATGGATTGATATTTGAGGCCTCATTCTTGAGCAACCTTGGATGGAATGATTCATAGAAGTGTAACACATTTTCATCACACGAGTGACAAACTCTATGTATAAAATCCTCTAACAAGGTCACACCTAACAGTGTGTTTGTAACATTTAATAGGGTTGGCTCCTAACAGGGCTCACTTTAGAATAGTGAAAATTTGGGGTATCGATCCCAGTGGTTTTTCCCTTGACATGGTTTCCATGTTAAAATCCATGTGTTATGTGTGTATGGTTTATTACTTTACTATTTTACATTTCACATATGCATTTCTGGATTGATTGGTATACTCTGCATATTTACTGAGTGTCGGTAAATAAGTTTTACTGCTTATTGGTAATCAAGGAGAATAAGGTGAGAAAAGGAAAACTGATAAATAGTTAAATCATTATTAGTATTTCATGGCATGCATCTTGTAGGGACTTAATAATATGAGGTTTATTGATTGGTGGATAAGTTTAAGGATAAGTTTTTTAAGCCACTGATTCACCCCCCCTCTCTCAGTTATTACTAACAATTGGTATCAGATCTTGTGTGCTTAGAAGGAAGGTTTCAAGACCTAAGTCGGGATCACAAGATGAACAGATGAGATGTGCCCAAGTTAAAAAAAGACAACTTTGCTTCATAGCAAAGCAGGATAAGACTCCACTTATCAGGTATTGGTAACGATGTTACTCAATTCCTAGATATTGAATATGTGTTTCCTATAGGAGTATTGATAGTAGATCAACTAAGAGAGAAGCAAGAGCATAACTACATGGTTATAGAGATTTCTTCCTCACTCTCCGATGCTGAATTTGAAGATGTCAAGGATTGCAAAATTGCAAAGAAAATGTGGGACAAACTGAAGCTTGTACATGGAGGTGATATAAATATTTTGAGAGCCAAGGAAAAAATCCATAGAGGAAAATTTGATGATCTCAGAATGAAAGAAGGAGAAAACATCACACAGTACAACACACGAATAAAAGAAGTAGTCAATGCTATACGAGGTGTTGGAGGTACAATTGAAGAGGAGACAGTGGTAAGTAAAATCTTAAGAACCTTATTTCATGTATATGCTATTAGAGTTTCTGCCATTCAAGAAATGAGAGCAGTAGCAAACAAAAAAGTTACTCTTGATAGTTTAATAGGTATACTGATTTCATTTGAAATGAATAACTTTGACAATAGTGTCTTACCAAACTTAGAGTCTGCATTTAATTCTTCTATGAAAATAAGTAAATCCAGTCATAGATACTCATCTAGAAAGGCAGTGAAAGTGAAAGTGAAGAAGAAGATCTAGATGAAATAGAAGCACTTATGGCTAGAAGAGTGTAGAGAGGCAAAGGTAAATACAAAGGCAAGTTACCACTTGTATGCTTTAATTGTAAAGATATTGGACACTTTGCTGTAAGATGTCCTAACAAAAGAAAAGAGGACAGAAGTAATGACAGACCTTTTGAGAAGAAATTTGACAGAGGTGATAACAAATATTACAGAGGTTACTGACAATTAGAAAGAAGAGATACCCGAGACTACAAGGATAAAGGAAAGAAGGCTAGCTACCTAGCTTCTTGTAAAGATGATGATACTAACACCGAATCTAATGAAGACATCAAGATGGTATTTGTAGCTATGAAGGATGATTCAGATGAACATGAAAGGTATGTAGAAACTACACTCATATCTAAGGTTAGCAAGAATGACATCTAGATTATAGATAGTGGCTGCACTCACCACATGATCGGTGATAAAGAAACATTTAACACTTTTGAGTATTATAATGGTGGTACAATAAGAATAGGTAATGATACACCTTATCCGATTGAAGGTAAAGGAACTATAATGTTCAATAACCTGATTAAATGTGAAAATGCTTATTGGGTAAAAGGATTGAATTATAATCTGTTGAGTGTTTCTCAGCTGAATAATTCAGGTCACAGAGTAGCATTTGAGAACAAGAAGGCAAAGATCTTCAATGAATCAGGAAAATTGATTGGTACTTGTGAACAGACTAAAGGTGACTTATTCTATCTGAATGAAACTAACACCACTTTCTTAATGACTAGAAATGAAGACATCTGGTTGTGACACAAAATATTGTATCATGTGATTTTTCACAACATGATAAAAATAAGTAGAAGAAGAAATGTAAGAGGCTTACCGACGATGAAAAATCCAGACAACATCATGTGTAAAAATTGTCAAAAAGGTAAAATGACAAAGTCTAGTTTCAAAAGTAAAACAAATACATCTAATGATATTCTAGAATTAGTCCATACTGATTTATGTGGACCTATGAGGAAAAAGAGATATTATGGAGATAGATATTTTATTCTCTTTGTTGATGATTACTCTAGAATGATGATAGTTATATTTCTAAAAGATAAATCTGAAGCATTCAAGATGTTTAAATGGTAAAAGGCTATGGTAGAAAAACAAAGTGGTAAGGATTTGAAATGTTTGAGATTAGATAAAGGAGGAGAATTTATATCAAATGAATTCACTAATTTCTGTAATAAGCATGGTATAAAAAGATAGGTTTCTGCACCAAGAACACCACAACAAAATGGGATTGCTGAGAGAAGGAATAGATCAATAGTTGATTGTGCAACAACACTGATGATAGAGAAAGAAATCACCCAAATATTCTGGAGGGAAGCTGTCAGCACTGCTGTCTATACACTTAATAGAGTACAATTAAAAAAGGACATAAAGAAGAAACCTTATGAGATATGGTATGGTAAAACACCCAATGTAAGTTACTTCAAGATCTTTGGCAGTCAATGTTATGTCTTAAAGGATGATAGAAATGGAAAGCTTGATGCCAAAACTGAAGAAGGTATTTTTCTGGGGTATTCTACCAAAATAAAAGCTTTTAAATGTCCTATCAAGGCCTCTAACAAAATAGTTGAAAGTCAAAATGTAAAGATTGATGAATTTGCAGAAAAGAATGAGCTGGAAAGCACAAAAAAACTAGAGGACTACAACAAGTTTGTATATTGTGAAGAACCCAACACTCTGCCTGAGCAATAGTGCTTAATCCTAGAGCAAAAAAATGTTGCAATTGACGATCAGACTGATGTTACTGATGGTCAGGATAATAATCAAGATAATGTGCAAGGTAATGAAGAACATAATGAAGATCAGGATAATGATCAAGCTGATAGACAAAGAACTGCACCTATACTTGCAAGATATGCAAGAAGGAACCATCCAGAGATCCAGATCATAGGAGATAAGAAAGCTGGTACAAGAACAAGAAGTAAGTCTTTAACCTCAAATTGTTTAATTTGTGAGTTTGAGCCAAAATATGTCAATGTTGAACTAGATAATAAAGAATGAATAAGTGATATGAATGATGAGATTGAGTAGATTGAGAAGAACAAAACATGGTCACTTGTGCCAAGACCAGATGACAAGAATTTCATTGGTACAAAATGAATATTCAGGAATAAGCTGAATGAGAATGGAGAAGTCACAAGGAACAAAGCAAGACTAGTATGCAAGGGGTATGCACAAGAAGAAGGTATAGACTATGGAGAAACCTTTGCACCTGTTGCTAGGCTAGAAGGAGTAAGAATACTACTTGCTTATGTTGCATACAAAGGATTCAAATTATATCAAATGGATGTCAAGTCAACATTCCTAAATGGAATACTTGAAGAAGAGGTATACATTGAACAACCGGAAGGGTTTGTAGATCCAGACAAGAGGGACATGGTATGTAGACTTCACAAAGCCTTGTATGGATTAAAACAAGCTCCTAGAGCCTGGTATGAATGAATTCATTCCTATCAAATAAGTGTTGGATTCATAAGGACTAGTGAAAACAATAATCTTTATTTGAAAGAAGATACTGATGCTAACACTTTGATTGCTAAAATATTTGTTGATGACATCATATTTGGAGGTAATGATATGCTATGCAAATCATTTGTTGATGAGATGAGAAAAGAATTTGAGATGTCTATGTTTGGAGAGATCAAGTTCTTTCTTAGTCTATAGATCATTCAACAAAGAGAAGGTATTTTCATTACACAGTCCAAATACATCAAAGAGGTCCTAAAAATATTCAAGATGGAAGATTCAAAACTAGCTGGAACACTGATGGCTACTGGATGTAAGTTAACAAAGGAAGACAATACAACAGAGGTACATCAAACTTTGTACAAATCAATGATTGGAAAACTCATGTATGTTGTATACACTAGACAAGATATTGCACATGCAGTAGGAATTGTTGCTATATTTTCTGCTAACCCCAGGGAATCACATATGACTGTTGTAAAAAGAATTTTAAGATATCTGAAGAATACTGAGGAATTTGGCTTATGGTATAGAAGAGAAGGAAAATTTTAACTTAAGGTGTTTACCATTGTTGATTGGGCTGGAAATCTTGATGACCAGAAGAGCACAACTGGAGGAGCATTCTTTATGGGTGACAGACGTGTCACATGGATTAGCAAGAAGCAAGGATGCACCTCTTAGTCTACTGCAGAAGAAGAATATGTTGTTGCTGCTGCAAACTGCTCAAATATTGCATGGATCAAACAGTTACTGGAAGGTATGCATATGAAGAGCTCAAAACCAGTGATTATATATTGTGATAACACCAGTGCACTAAACATTTCCAAGAATCCAGTCATGCATTCCAAGACTAAACACATTACAATCAAGTATCATTATTTAAGAGAACAAGTTCAAGAAAAAGAGGTGATACTTGAGTATGTGCAATCAAAAGAACAATCAGCTGATATCTTCACCAAGCCACTTCCCAAGTATATGTTTGATTCCTTCAGAAAGAGACTAGGCATCAAACCCTTGTCTACCAGTTAGTAAAAGACTGAAGGCTGCATCAGCCTAAATATTATCAAAATATCATTCATGTTGATGCAAGAAAAAAGATGAACTTCAAAGCTACATCTATATATAGAAAGGTATATATCAGAACCGAGCACTAGAGCATATTGTTGTATTGCTGATGGATAAGGGAAATTCAAGGAATAAATTATGGATAGAAGAAAATGATTATTTGACATGAATGTCAAATATTTATAAAATACTTATTTGGCATTATTGTCAAAGGGAGAGAAAGTTTCCATATTATCATAGTCCTCAGAAAAAAGAAGAAAGATTATCCATTATCAGATTACTCCAACAGGGAGAGATCATATCCATAGGGAGAGAGTTTGTATAAAGGAGATAATATACAAAGGGAGAGTTGCTGACAAGAGACAAAGACATGAAAGAAGAAGAATAGTCAAAAGAGAGATATTGACACAAGGAAAGGATAAAGCACATCAGAACAAGAAACGTAGAGAACTACAAGAATAAAATCTAAGCTAACATAGAGCTTACCGGCGGTTAGACATTTTTATCGGTTATCAAAAAAAGATTGGTAGTTTGATGAATCTCAATAAATTATATTTCATATTGTATTAGAAATAGTATAGTATGATAATACAAGTTTGTTGCCATCAATGCCAAAGGGAGAGATTAATGACATGTAACTGATTGAATGTTTGATAATGTTAAGTTGAAGACAATATAAGACATTAAATCAGTTAATGGTTTGTATTATCATTGATGTCAACTTGATATCATTTGTATGATGATGTAAAAAATGCCAAAGACTTTAGAGAATCAATGAACAAAGATTATGCTTTCAGTAATGCATAAAAGTCAAGTATTTAGTAAGTGACAAATAACACCAAAGGAGTGCACACCATCGGTAAAGGCAAAGAACCAAAGTCATAGTGATACCCGATGAGCAGAAGATAGTGTTTCCCGATGAAGCAAAATCACAGGATGCCCGACGAGCTAAAAATAGAGTTGCCCGATGAGTAAAATCCAATGATGCTCAACGGATGGAGATCCCAAAGCTGACTGGAGTCACACCGATGGAACTGGCAGTTGTCACCGATGACTAATTGTAGAGTTGACCAACAAAACAAAGAGTTCAGAAAATGACAAAATATCTAGTTGGCAAGAGCTAAAGATAGACTTAACTGGTGGTTTTCATTATTTTATTCGACCAGAGTTAAGTGATTGATTTAAAGAAGATTTGTACAGTTGGCAAGAAGATAACTACGAGATAAATCAAGAGTTATGCTTTAAATCAGATTGGCTGGATTGTTTTTAATGCCAACAATCAAGAATCAAGAAACAATGAATATCATGTCTATATAAGAGACAAGCTTAATTCATTTTCACAATCACATGAAGGGGATGAATATAAAGAGGATGCTAAAGAGAAACTAATGAAGGATAACTTCATACAGTCCTGATCAATCAAGCTGAAGGAGAGCTAAATAATTCTGTAGACAGTGACGAACAGTGAAGCACATCATCACAAAGCAGAAAGTGTGGAGCACAAAGAATTGAATTGATACATTGATCAGAGAGGTAATGTACTTAAATAGATCTAAAAATTTTCAATTCAAGTTGCATTAGAAATAGGTCATTATGTTTTAGTTTAACCATCAAAGCATCAAGTCTCTTAACAGGGAAAGACTTAATAGTCTTCTATATATTGAGGTACATCCCAAGGAGTGCGAAAAAGGTTGATTCATGAAAGTAGCATTGGACTTTCCAGATACCTATTGACAGTCTAAGGAGGCTGATTCAAGGATGGTAGCAAGATTTTTCTAAAGCCTATTGACAGTCTAAGAAGGAGGTTGATTCAAGGATGGTAGCAAATAGATGCCTGATACTAAGTGACAACCTCTATGTATAAAATACTCTAACAAGGTCACACCTAACATTGTGTTTGTAACCTTTAACAGGGTTGGCTCCTAACAAGGCTCACTTCAGAAGAGTGAAAATTTGGGGTATCGATCCCAGTGGATTTTCCCTTAACAAGGTTTCCACGTTAAAATCCATGTGTTATGTGTGTATGGTTTATTACTTTACTGATTTACATTTCACATATGCATTTCTGGATTGATCGGTATACTCTGCATATTTACTAAGTATCAGTAAATAAGTTTTACTGCTTATCGATAATCAAGGAGAATAAGTTTAGAAAAGGAAAACCAAAAGATAATTAAGTCATTATTAGTATTTTATGGCATGCATCTTGTAGGGACTTAATAATCTAAGGTTTATTGATTGGTGGTTAGGTTTAAGGATAAGTTTTTAAAGCCACTGATTCACCCCCCCCCCCTCTCAGTTATTACTAACAAATGGATGGTTGTGAAACATATTCATAGACCACTACAGAGTTAGACACAAAAGTGACAAGGATATTAGCTAAGATCAGTGTATTGGAGAATGAGAAGGAGAGAGTACTAAACAGATTCAATTTACTAAGGAATTTCATTACTCTGAAGCTATCAATACTTGAGGCACATCTGACAGATTTAGAAAAGACTATAGATTCATTGGCTAAAGGCTTACCCACAAACTTCAAGAATGCTGAAACTACATCTTTTGTATTGAATGGATTGATTCATAAAAGTCAGATTTTGTTTAAGAAATGGAGCTCTGAAGTGAAGATTTTGGAAGATTCTTTCCAAGACATTCTAAAACTTGTGATCAAGAAGTGATACTTATTTGTATGCACCTTTGTCATTGTTGTCAAAGGGAGAGAAGAGAAGAGAGAACAAAAAAAAATGAATGAAGAAGAGAAGAAAAAAAATAAAAAATAAAATTATATATATATATAAAGAAAAAAAAAAGAGATAAGGAGAAGAAGTGGAGACAGTTTTGTTGGAACATTTAGTATTTTTTTGTTAAGTGTTGCCATCAATGCCAAAGGGAGAGATTGTTGGCAAGTGATCAATTTGGGTAATGTGATTCACTTTTTGGTTGTCATTTATGGCAACACATCTAGGTTTAAGATCAATTTTTTTGAAGTTAAGTTTTGGTATGTCCAAAATTGAGTAAGTACAGAAACAGAGATACAATATTGTTTTGGATGTCGAAGACATAGATCGATGAATTAAGGCATGCAAGCTTAGTGAAATAAATTATGGAGAATGCCTGATGTACACCTAAGATTGATTTTGATTTGGTTAATTTTATGATGAGTTATGAGGATTTGAAGACTGACAGACAAAATAGAACAACAATATAGAGTAGTTGGACAGCAGTGAAGAATAAAGGAGCAAGACATGGACCCCTAGAAATCGAAGACATATTTTTGTTGTTGATAGTCTACACTTTGGCTATGCAAGAGCACTGACTATACATTTAATATTTACTATATTAATTGTATTATGTAATAAAGGCCGACTTGACAATGTTTGTAATATTTATTCTGAGAGCCGACTTAGTGAAGTTGAAAGGATATATATGTAAGATCTTTTTGGTAAAGATTGTGAGTTGTGAGAAAGGGAAGGATATGTAGAGAAAACATGTGAATAGCAGAGCAGAGAATGACAGAGCTATAAAGGAACTATCAAGCATTTGTGATACTTGTTTTTGTTCATCACTGAGAACCTTTTGTAAAAAAATCATATTGTAAGAGCTGTAAGCTCATTGGCCCCTAACAGGGTGTTGTGAACCTTTAATAGGGTTGTTATTCCTTTAAAAAGGAAATGTACTATGTAATATTCAGATCTTAATAGGGCTAGGTCTCCTAACAGGGACATTATACTTTAGTGCATGCTTGTGGGTATCATCCCCACCAGGGTTTTCCCTTGGCCAGGGTTTCCTCGTAAACAAATCATGGTGTTATGAGTTTTGTGTTATTTTCTTATGTTCTTTCCTTTACTGCAATTATATGGTTAATGTTCAAGTGGTTAAAGAATTTAAATAAATTTTATAATACTGATTCACCCCCCCTCTCAGTATTATCCAATCCTAACAAGTAAACTAAACAATATAACACAAATCTAAATGATAAACCTAAATGCTAAATGCTCACAATACTTAGGATGCTACAAAACTTGCAGAATAACAATACCTAAAAATTTGGATCCTTTGTGAAGGAAAATAGGCTCTCTTTTATAGAAATATCTCTCAAATTGACAATCAAGATCGAAAGCTGGAGAGAAGACAATGATTCAATTGAAAGAAGCACAATCCACGTGCATGGAAGATGATTGGTTGAGAGGGTCAGTTGACTAAACTATTTGATCATTCATTTAGGAAACTTCCAAAATCAATTTTCAGTTAGCTCAATTGTTTCCAAAATGAGAAGAAGACTAGACTTACTGAACATGATAGGATTATTTCCATTTCAAGGTTCCATTAACTGAAATGATGACATCAAATGCATTTTTAAATAATTAAAAGATTCTAAAATGCACTTTTTGACTTTATTATAATATTTAATTCCTTTTTGAATGTAATTGACATTTAGTTATTTATTTGATCAGGATATTAATTAAATAAATAACATAAGGTTTATTTACCAATGTTTTGTGATTTTTAGGAATTAATTAATTAATTAGGTTTGATGATGGAATAGGACCTAGCATTCAGGTTAGATCAAACTGAAAATTATGAATTTCCTTTAGGGTTTAGGACTTAGGATAATCAAGATTAGGGTTTCTTGATATGAGATTGAGATTGGGGACTAGGGTTTTGATGTCCATTTTTAGGTCATTAAATTTTCCCCTCTTTGAATTGATGTACAATCAACACATTAATTCAAAGACTTGTTAGTGATGTACCAAGAATAGTTTGATTTGAAGTGATGAAATTATTCTTGAGAAGATGGTCAATTCCGAGCTTGATTAGATGAAGATCAATAAAAAGATATAATAAAAAAGCTCAATTTAATTTGAAGTGATGAAACTCAACATATGCCAGGAACTCTTGAACCTTTTGATTGGTTTGAATGAATAACCAATATGATTTGAAGCGATGAAACTAGTTACCATTAATAAATTTGACTAGCAATAAAATTGATTTGATTTGAAGTGATGAAAATAATTTGATCAATGTATCTGGTATCAATAATGAACAACCCGTATAAGACCGATCTTGTCTAGTTTCGAGTGTATTCATCACTATATAAGATAATTGATTGAGTTTCCTTTGATTAAAGATTATTTCAACTTGATTTGATGTGATGAAGCTAAGATGCCCCAAGTGATGGGGTCTTGGTTGATGATGTGATCACTGAATTATTGGGGTCTTGATCCTACCCCTTTGGGAGAAAAATAAAAATATGGCTAGGTGCCCTAGTGATCAAACACAAATCAATTGATAAAATGATGTGGGAAGAGACTGATGTGATTTGGAGGAGGTTGCAAGTGGTTAGGATCCAATTTGCACTTATTTTGAGGTCCTGTTGACTGAGGTTGACCAAAATGTTTATACATAGATTGCTTGGAAGAAAAGCATGAGATTTCCATTGGTTGTGAGTCCAGAAGACTGATTGCACAAGCAATCAACTATGGTTGAATGAAAAAGTCAACTCTCAAATTTGACAAGTGAAATGATCTTAGATTTCAATTTTGATCCTGAAAATAGAATTAGGATGGTTGAATTAGCTAGAGGTGTAGTTTTCACATCAATCAGAGAAAGTTGAAAATTAGGTCAAAAACCTATATAAGCGCCAAAAGGGTCATTCATTTCATCTCAAACCTTCAAAACTTCAAACCTTCCTCTGAGTGAAAATGGTGGTCCTAGTTAATACACATCAATTCAAGCACTAGAGGCTACACAATAGGCTTCAATACTACCGAGCAACGGTAAGTGCATGAGAAACCAACCTTTTGGTTCCTGTATTGTGAATTTTCATTGATTTTTGCCTTTTTTTCATGTTTTGAACTATTAACCAATGGATTCTCGTATGATTCCTCCCCAGAACATGTATGAGTAACTAATACAAAATCCTAACTCATATTAAGCCCTTAATTTACCCGTATCCCCAAGGCCAAGAACTCGTACGAGCTTATTTAATGAAGCCCACTTACTTGTCTAGGAAATGAGGTATACTCGTATCATACTGATTACTCATATAGGTATTGGTGAATACTCGTATGAGTGTGTAGATTAGTTTCACACGTGTATGGAAAGCAATGCTTGTACTTAATCCTATAAATGTCAAATTTTTATTTTGTACATTGGTGATCTAACATCCTCATCATGTTGTACATCATTTTATTTTTGCGTTTCTTTTGTACAACGCAAAAATAAAATGATGTACATAAAATGATGTACCAAAAAACACATCATTTTATTTCTTTTTTCTACAGGTGCAACTTTTGAATGTGAAGTTTAGGATCACTTATCCTCCTACTATGCACTTATTGGGTTAGTTGGATGATGATCAAAGGATGATCATTGCACATTGATGGAAATAATGGAATGATGTGTATTGAGAGGGGAGGGATGAATCAATACCCTTAAAATGTTTATCACTTAACGTTAATCCTTTTAGCAATCAATTGTATTACCATCCATGTATGCTATTCTATCTTTATGTAAGTTATATCAAATCATAAACTCAATAAGCATGTAAACATTCATAGAAACATTCATGAAATGTATAGACACATGACATAAGATTTGGTAATGCAAAAAACCCCTATTAGAAGGTAAAAAATGTGGTGGGGATGAAACCCACAAAGCTTCACTATCTGTAGAATGGAAGGGGTCGGTTAAGGCTTACAATTTTGATCACTTCTGATGATCTACTCTATTAGGAGTATCATGTGGAGACTGGTTAAAGTCTACTCTGTTAAGAGCTTTAGCAACACTGTTTAGTGTGCACTTGGTTAAGAAATTTACAAAGGATTGTTAAATCCACCTTTATCAAGGCTTTCTTCTATTTTCTACACTTGTTAGAATGTAGTAAAAAATATTCACTAACCTGAGTATATGCAATCTAAAATTTCTTCTTCTTCTTCTTGTGGAGGGACCTATATGTAGTACCATAGCAAGTTCCTTTGCTTGGTCTGATGTGCTTGGTAAAGGTTTTGATGTCTGTGAACTTGTATCCTATTGCTCGGTGTCTACCTAGCGGTTGGGAGTGGACGTCTCCACATCAACCTTAGCCTTATCTACAACATCTCCTTCAGTATCCTTAGGAGTGGTATCACTTTGTTTCTCTTCCTCATCTTTGTCTTTTTATTCTCCTCTTGTTTCTTTTTTTTCTTCATTGGTTTCTTTTTTCTCTCCTTTTTTATTCTGCTCATCAGATGTGTTTTTTGGTTCCTCCTCACCCTTGTCCTTGGGTATGCTTGCATCCTTGTTGGGTAATTTATCCTTCTCCAAGATAATATTGATAGCTCGTATCAATAGTGGTATTTGTCCCAGTATATCTACTTGAGAAATATCTATTGTTGTGTCCTATTCCTCAGTTTGGTCTGGGGCAACAGTGACATCTTCATATTTCTTTACCTCATCTCCAGGATCTTATCTGGTAATGTCAATGATAGTATTATCGGGCCATGTTTCATCTGTAGTGTCCATATCCTTTTTAGTTGCTATGTTCAATGATTCTTCATTAACATCATCACCATCATTTATAATAATTCATCATTTCTTCAATCTCTTCCATCTTAGATTCAGGTGGCATAACAAAAACTAGGGCTCTTTCCCTTATTTGTTTCTCTTCCTTTAGTGCACATGTCCATCTTGCTGAAATTATGTCTAAAATTTATTTAGGCATTTTACCTTCAAATTGTACTGGTACATATTTTAATATGCACATTGTTTTAATGATTTCCTCCTCTAACTTATTCTGATCCTCGGGATCCAATGTTAGCCATTTCCTAATCTTAGGGTCTGTTATTGAACCTGACTTAATGGTAGCTACACATACCTCATCAATTGTGGTAGGGAACTTGTTCATAATAGGTTGTTCAAACTGTTCAATGGCCTCTATGTCTTCTTTTGTTTTGATGAGTCTTCTTCTTTTTGTTGGTGCTTGTTTCCCAGTTTGAGTCTTTCTCTTATAAGTCCTCACTTGTCCTTTCTTCACCAGTGATGTAGTTGCAAATTTTGTTGTTTGACTTCTAGTCCTCGATGTAGCTATTGTCCTTGGTTTCTTTGATGGTGGTGGTGGTACATCAAAATCTATAGAGTCTAAGTCACTCAATTGTTCTTCTTCACCAATGGGTGACCATCCCTCGGTGTCATCCTTTTTCTCAGTCTCTTCATCATTTATCGACAACTTTTTCTTTAGTGTCTTGACCATTTTTTGTTTTCTTTTTGTCAATTTTCCTCACAACTAAGCCTATTTTTTTTCTTTCCTTGGATTCCTCATAGGTTCCAAACCTAGGTTGTAACTTGTCCATGGGTTCATTTATCAATTCTTCAATAGAATTTTTGGATTGATCTATGTTGACTTCATAGTCAAGTGGTGCTAACCATGCTGTCCTTGGTATAGCTAGTTTGATATATGTGTAATCAGTGTCCACCATAAAGAAAATTTTAGTTTTATACTTTTCTACCAGTTGTTCTAGTATTCTCATTCTCTTCTACATTCTTTCCTTAAATCTAGTGAAGTATTCATCCATAACTGATACAAATTTTTCACCTAGTGACTTGATGAATTCACTGATTTGTATGGTCACTGGTCGGGTGGTATCCCAATTGACATTTCCTATAGATGGAAAGAAGTTCTCAATGTAGAAAAATGTACACATTAAGAGTGATCCATACTTACATGAGTTGGACTTAGTAGACCTGATTGTCCCAATGTTCTCATCTAACTACTTTAGTAGAAGCTCAGATAGATCTAACTATAGACCTTTCTTGACAATCTTGTAAGTAGTGTCAACTGCTCTATATGCTATGTTTTTTAACTTGCTAGATTTGTGATGGTGTTAACCTTCAATCCTCTCTTATCCCATACTACACCTATCATCTTCTCTATCTTGGGATGAGAATGGTGTTTGAGAGCCTTGTCTTTATCGGTTATAGGATAATCGATAACATGTATCACATCTTTGGTGATCGGTTTTGGCTCATCTAGCCACATCTTTTTGTCATGCACTCTGCTCAGCACTACCCGAGTCCATTCAGTCTTAAACTCCATTGGGAACATTAGGGCACATGTCAACCCTTTGACCTCTATGTGTTTGTGTTCCTCCTTGATGGTTTTTCCTGTGCAAAGCTTCTTTTAAGCTTGATCAATCTCAAGATCTCCTATCTCGGCGATCTTGCAATGTATGTAGGAAAAAACATCTTCAATTAATAAAACCCTAGGTGGAATTTCAGAGAATGCTCCAATATCATTGGGTTGCAAAGCAACCTCTAGACAAATTTTATACTTAGGTTCTTCACAAGTGGAGTTCTTGATCAGATTAACCTTCTTTTCTTTAGCATTCTTGATCTTGGCTACACGGGAAGTGGTTGCCATCATTTTCATGAATTTAGGGCTTTTCCCATAAAATAAAATAGTGAGATCAATGATTATTATTACTTAGTTTAACCTTATGTAGCTTCTATTGTTTGGAATCTGAATGTTGTGAATCTGCTTGGAGTGCTCTGCAATCTTGTCGCTCTATTTTTTCTCTACTCTGCTCTGCTTTGTTTCTTAGTCACTTTGTGAATAATGAGCTTTCTCATCGCCCTATTTATATATGATGCCCTAAGTGGAGCAATTAATTCTCTACCCACTTTTCAGGTGTCGAAGATGGAGTTGATCAGTTTACACACAAACTCTATTTTCAGTGACAATGTGTTGCTTGGGGAAAGTGTCAACTCATTCAACTTTTCACATGTTTACCGACGGATCTCGGTATATGGAAAAGACAATAATGCTTTTTACTTGATTACCGAAAAGTCTTAGGTTACATTGGTTAATTAGGTCTTCACATGTACATCGACGATTCTCAGTATGCTTTGAAATTTTAGCTTTTGTATAATAACCGATGCTTTTCGGAATGCATTAATCGACAAGATTGAATTCACAGAATCATAACAAGTAATACCATAGTGCATCTTTAATCATGTTGATTCAGCATTTTAACTATGTATAATGGAATTTATGTAAATTATAACTTAGTATAGTGCAGTTCTATACTTACTTGTCCATCTTAGGTGGGGGTGGTGATGTCACCAGATCCATTGGATAAGGTGTCACCAATTGTGTTGCTTTTTCCAACATCATCAATGTTTGTATCTTTCCTCCACATTTTGTTTCTCATCTTCCTAATGTCTTCAATGATATTTCCATTGGAAAAGGTGCTTGTCTCTATCACTCAGTTTCTACAGTCCTTGCTTAGATGACCAACTTTATGACAGTGTAAGCATGCCATTCTAGGGTTAGTCTAGCTCCTAGACTTTCTCATCCATTTTCTCATGTAGTTTGCAGCTATGTGTCCAAATCTTCCACATGATGTGCATCTTTCCCGTGTATTGTAATCCCAAAAATATGAGTTACCGACTCTTTTTGGTTGATAAGCATTTTCATTTTCTTTAGGCTTCCATGCTTTCTTTTTCTTCTTCCTGCATTCAAGAGATGTGTGCCCATGCATTTTGAAAACAAGACAATATTTGTCCATGTAGGTTTCATTCTTTGGTTGTTTCACCTCATATTTACATTCATATGCTTTATTTCCTTTCTTTTTACATTTATAACAATTTCCCATGAATGAAGGTGTGGAGTTAGGAATACCTTTTATTTTGCTTCTTCAAACATTTGATGTGTGGCTTGGTTTTCCATAGTGATTGCATGACTACTTTCTTGGTCTTGGATTTGTGTAGACATTCTTTGGATCAGCTTGGTATGGTGATTCTCTATTCTTGGTATACCCTAGTCTGGTATTGTTGTTGACTCTTCTTTGTCCATCCAAAAAATCATGCATCCTTTTGGTAATTTCTTTAGCTCTCTTGATCATGTCATTGTGTTGTTTCTGAATTCTCACTTCATGCTTCAGTCTTTCATTTTCTTCTCTTAGCTCACCAATAACTTCCATCTTTCCATTTAGTTCTATGTTCATTTGTTTTTCCTCCTGACTCATAAGAATAATTTGATTGGTGATCTCATGATGATGTTCAGTACGTCTTTGTATTTTTGACTCTTTTTCTTGTAGCTTTTCAGTGATCTTCCTCTTTTCATCAATAGCTAGTGTTATTTATTTCTTAGCTTGTCTAGCATTGTTCATGACATTAATCATCCTTACCATATGTGTCTTGAATGATTTGTAGTGATTTCACTCATCCAGCTAGATGTTGATTGATTTCATTTAGACTTGTGATGCTTTCTTCAAATGTGTCTGATGCTTTGCTAGATGTAGATTATGATGACTCAAATAGATCATGTATCTCTTCTTCATGATAGTCCATTTCATTATAGGGAGATGCCATAATCTTTCTCTCTTCTAGTAGTTGTCTCATCTTGATTCTAGCTTCTTTATATTTCTCATAGAAGATCTGTATCTCTAACTTCTGATTCTGAGTACACTTGTCTAGTTTGTACCTTTCCATTGTATGATGTTTTCTCGTAAGTCTTTAAAATTTTCCAAATAAGAGATCTAGTTCTGATACCAATTGTTGGAAATAATGGAATGGTGTGTACTGAGAGGGGAGGGGTGAATCAATACCCTTCACATTTTTATCACTTAACCTTAATCATTTTAGTAATCAATTGTATTACCATCCATATCTTCTATTCTATGTTTGTGTAAGTTATATCAAATCATAAACTCAATAAGCACGTAAACACTCATGAAATGTATAGACACATGAAAAAAGATTTGGTAATGCATAAAACCCCTATTAGAAGGTAAAAACTGTGGTGGGGATGAAACCCACAAAGCTTCACTATCTGCAAAATGGAAGGGGTCGATTAAGGCTTACAATTTTGATCACTTATGATGATATACCCTATTAGGAGTATCATGTGGAGACTGGTTAAATTATACTATGTTAAGAGCTTTAGCAACATTGTTTAGTGTGCACTCAGTTAAGAGATTTACGAAGGATTTTTAAATCCACCTTTCTCAAGGATTTCTTCTATTTGCTACACTTGTTGGAATATAGTCAAAAATATTCAGTGACCTAAGTATATGCAATCTACAATTGCTGATTACAGATCCAATAAAGATTACATGTATATTTATCACCTATTGTGATTGATCAATACCTTTGTTATGCTTGGTAGCCTTGGTTCTTTCTCTTGATAACTGATTTCATCTTTTGTTGTTCTTCTGCATAAAAATCTTAGTCTGATCCATAGATGTGCTTCTCTGCTAAAATCATCATCACACACATGTGTTCTGATAGATTACATATCTATTTATACAGTGAATTGACCTAAATGAGTTTCACATATTACAAAGATAACTCTATGATCGAAGGTTTACAACTTGACCTTGATCTCCTAGTTTGCATATTTCTAATCAGTTAGACTGATTAAAACAATTACAATTACATTTCTTGTCCCTCAAGAAATGGATTTAAAGCTAATTAAAAAGCTAAATATAAAACACAAGTGTTTTATCTGATGTGGAAGTCAGATCCACATTTCTCAGGATTCTAATTGTCTCTCGGTAGACTGGTACTTGGGTTGCTCCGTAGTATATCGGGTTCCTCTGGTATCTGTTGTGTCAGGTTGCACTGTAATCAGCTTGTCAGGTTCCTCTATCGGGTTTTCTCTATCAGGTTTTATCTGTCAGGTTTGCTCTATCGGGTTCCCTTGTGAACATTTTTGTGTTGCACTACGTCGTTGTGTTCCCTTGAACTTGTCTGCCAGTTTTCTCTAACCTAAATTTCGGTGTTGGTGATATAGACGGTTTCAAAACTATTTTCCATTGCATACTAATGGAAAAACATGCCTTCACAAAGTGTGAACTTGGTTGGTTGATGGGGATCCTTGATATTAGGGTGAATGATGGACTTTTGACTTCTTTGGTAGAGTGGTTTCATAGTGATCATAACATATTTCACATGCCCACTAGTGAGATCATAGTGACACCAGAGGATGTATACCACATCCTCTACATTCCCTTTCCTAGGGCACAAGTTTAGTATGAGTCTACACATAGATCGGGCATGCTATCCCTACAATGTATCTTTAGTGATGAGGAAATTTTAGAGCGATGGATAACCTGGGACACCATGATGGCTAGGTATGCAGGTGAGTACCCGTTAGCTTACATTATGGAAAGGTTGATTGGATGTATTATTATTCCAGATAGGGGTCAGTAGGGGTTCCTGTATGGGTGGGGTTTGATTTTAGAGGAGCTACATGCTAGACCATTGAAGCTTGGGTGGGGTCTATGCCTCTTGGAACACTTATATCATGAGCTCCATGAGATCGTGTATAATGAGGCCAAGAGCCTTGCATCAAGAGTCTTAATACTATAAATTTGGGCACGAGAGCACATTTCCATTTGCAAGGTAGTTTTTGATGATGTCTGTCAGGTGGGCTACCCATTTATATATAGGTATGTAGGTTTTTTCACCCAGCCCCACTTGGGGAAGACAAATTATTGGTGCAGATAGCTTGATGTCCTGATAGTGGTTGAATGATGACCATATAGTGGTACCAATCTATGGCATGACTGGAAACATCAGATTCACAAGATTTTTATGACACATCCACTGATTTGATGCACCACTATAGTCATTGAGATATTTGTGGTATCAAGAGTACATAGGTAGTTTGGGAGGCCACATGCAGTTTCTATTGAGTTGTCAGCATATGCTCATTTTAATGAAGAGATATAACAAGGATGGGGACATAGACTGGTGTATGACATAGTAGTCCATGAGTTGCATGGATTACATCAGGAATTGTGAGATTATCTAGAGGTCCTAGCAGACGCAAGGGTGTCATTAGAGTATAGGGACTACATTTCTCAACATCCATTCCCTAGGTTCACAGATCTAGTAGCCCAGGCCCCATGAATAGATAAGGAAGGGCCTGCCCTGGGTGATATACCAACAGAAGTGCAGAGGAAAGTGGGAGGGGATCTTTGTCTTAGTTCTAGTAGAGAAGAACTAGTAGTAGGCCATCAGGGAAAAGGTGAGGGAGGCAGTGGGGGTTGATGTACCTTCTGGTGTAAAGGATGTACCTTTAGGAGGGCAGGATGTCCCTATTTTTGATGAGGCTACCCAATAGGTTAGGAAGAGGTGTGATGCATAGGAAGGGCATGGTGATTAGGGTGAGAAGGGATAGGGACATGGAAAGTGAAAGGGGCAGGGCCAGAGGATGCCTACAGATTTCATCCAATCACCTAGGGAGAGAGTCTAAGGTGTCCAAATAGAGGTGTCCATGGCTCAAGCATAAATTACAAAGGGAGATCAGAGGTTTTATACCTTGACTACCAAGCATGATCATTCCAGTGCACTTCCACTCTCTAGACATGTAGGGTGTCATATTATGTTATAGCCTATGGTTTTTTTGTTCCCATAGATCAACATGTGGTTCCTTACTCCCAGTTCATGGCTCAGTCAGAGGGTGCTTGCATGCCCCATCTTGATGAGGCACTTCCGTAGCCTCATCCACCACCACATGTTCCTAACACTAAGGATATGGGTGAGAGCTAGCCTTGTTTCTTAGATGTTCATTTTTGATATATCATGATATTGTACCCATTTTTGGCATTGTATACAATGACTTGCTCCGATGATGTTATTTATTTTGAGAGTTTGATGTACCCCTGGCACTCTTTATTATCTTATATATAGAGACATATGATTTGATCTCATTGTACATGTATTGATGTGATGTTATGATATGTCTTAGTTCTTATGTTGTTTGATGTATGTGTTGGTTCCCAGAAAGGATGGTTTGAATTTCCTATGGACTTTCCAATCCAATGCTGGGAAACCCAATTGTTTTTGCCAACTAACAAGTTCAACCAAATGGATGTTTGAACTTCTGCAATTCTAGCTCTACAAAGCCAAGGCTGATAGGCATGTACCTTAACCAAATATATTTATTCAAAGGCTTTTTATAGTAGATAATTGAATATAAAACTTGTGGATTCTCTCAAGGTGACAAGTAAACTTGAGAGGAATCAAATTGTAAGTATCTCAATAAATTGTATATTGAAAGCTGCAAAAAATGAAATGCTTTGATTAATAGTAAATGTTTGAAAAAATCTATATAAAATGAAATAGATCAAAGGAATAAAATATCACAAACTTTGAACAATGAACTGAATGACTATATTCCAATTATTTATAAGATCAGTGCCTTTCTCCTACTGGGGCAATAGATTCAATTCTATATCAATCCTACGTACACCTCAGAGACATTGTTAATAACTTGTACAGGACCATCATTTCAAGAGATTCTACATGAAATATAATTGAAACTAGATTATACAGTTAGTTCTACTGAATTTAACTTCATCTTTGAGAGACCAATAGAACAGAGGAAAGTTTGTCAACCACACCTTTCAACTTATGATCAAACTGTATATATATTTTTCTTTACAAATAAAATGTGAATTCAACACAATGAAACAATCTATCTAAATAGATTTATCTAAGAGACTAACTAAAAAGAATTAAAAACTATTACCACAAGTGAAATAAAATGCACGTATCTCTTTATTAATGTTGAAAAAATAGTGCATTAAAGTTCATGTTGCAATTGTGATATAATTCTATTATACAATGTGTCTATTTTTGTTTTTTTTTGTTTACATTTTACACCACATATATATGTGGATCAATGGTTTTCACACCCCTTTAGGTTGAAGGGACACCACCCTATGTTAAAATTTAAAAACTTCTTTTGAAAAAAGTAATCAATAAACACACTAATAACTACCTATCTTTCGGATTTGGCTTTGGCCAAAAATACAAAACAAATTGTATGAGTATACAATTTTTAATGGAGATAGGAAATTTGGTTTTCCGAACTGGGTCTGTTTTATATTTTCAATTTTTTTATTCTTTTCATTCTCTGTTGACATCATCTTTTCAGCAGGTTGAAATTCTAGCATCTCTGAAACCTTCGCTTATAGAATTTTGATTGTTCCTGTCACAGAGCTTCCTTCCTCAATCCCTCAACTTTTAATTGAAAATTCATAGAATTTTGTATCCCATTTCATTTACTCCATCATGTCATCAATTATTGGGCATGGAGTTTAGGATGTCATTTTTAGAGTTTTATCACTATATAGGACTCTAAATTTTGCCATAAATTTAGAGCTCCAACATGCTCTTTCTGGGGACGTATGCTCCCTATGAGCATAACAATATCTCACTTATCTCTGGAGAAGAAGACCAAGTATCTACTCTTTACCTGATGTAAATTGAAGATTGGGTGACCCTAGGCCCCCAAAAAAGTGAACACTGCTATTTCCCTCTGTCAAAAATTTTATTCTGTTCATGTAACACTTTGAATCTCCTGAATATGATATTATTTTATTCCTTATCTTTATCAACAAGATTTTTTGAAAACAAAAAAGTCTCATAATTATTTAGCCCCACCATATGATCCCTTTCTGTATTAGATATATCATCCTTATATAGAATACTTATTGGTTCCACTTCATCAATGCAGTCTTTGTCTTTTGATTTATGTTTTTTCTTTGAGAAATCATCAAGTGCACTATGTTCTTTGTTGGATGGAGGATCCCTGTGCATATGATCACTCATACAAGTATCTAAACTAAGTACTTCTGCTTGGATGTTTCCTTGCACACAATCTGCCCCATTTCCATTCTCCAGATATTGTTTCTCCTCACATAAAGGTTTTAAAGGTAACTCATATTTAGGAACTATTACTTCTTTTATATCAAGAATCTGATCAAGTGGGATACTTGAATAATTTTCAGTACTTTTCTTCAACATATTCTTATCATTATTCTTGGTTATTACACTCTCATCTTTAGAAGTCTGATATAAATCTCACTCATAGGATGAATTGAATGATATCTTACCTTCTGAATGTATATTTTGAGTGTTATCAACTTCAAAATCATCATTAGGCCTGCTACCTTCATCATGATGTTGATAGATTTGATTGTATATAAAATATCCTTCACATAATGGATTCTAGAAGATAGAGAACAAATATTTATCTTCCTCTACTTCCTCTTCAAACATTGGATTCAAGAACATAGAAAATTCAGGCATTCCTTCATGAGAGTTTTCATCAGGATCATTGGATTTTTCATTAATAAGACTAATATCTTCATTGACATTATTTTCTAAAACTTCCTACTGTTCATATGTTTTATGTTGTTCTATTTTATCTCATCTATTTTATTTTTGGAAGTTATCATCTCCTTCATCTAGTACTCCCTAAATATATACTAATCCATTAACTTTCTTATCACGATGAAATTTTTTTGACCACTCTTCTCAACATGTTGTTGATATTCCATGTCTAAAAAAGCTGAAATTTCTTTTGTACTGAGAAAGTTTTCTTCTTCATCATCATGGTCATTGATACTTGTTTCCATACACATCTCATCATGTACAAATTATTCTTCAAATTGATTCAAATTTTCTTCCTCCTCATAATCCATGCTATCTTCTTTCCCACTAAGATAATTAACAAGCATAAGGCCTTGTTTAATCTGATCAAAGCCTCCTCTTCTCTCTCTTCATCATCCTTTTCTTATCTAAAAAGGGGGCTTCAAAACAGGGTCATATAGTGAGATTCTTAACTCAAAAACTTTCTTACTAATTCCTCGCTTGAAGGCATGATGTCAGCTGGAATCTCTTTTAAAATGCTTACCATCCTTATGAACAAATATGTTGTAGACTCCCCCTCAAATCTCTCCAAACTAAAAAATGCATCCAAAGGACACATGTAAGAGTCCTCTTCCATATTGCAATCCTGAATCTTGTCCTGTTCATAATGTATGTCATCTTTAGTTTCATCATGAAACATATCAAGAAACCATTGCTCAAACTCTCTCCATGATGAGATACTTTGTTCAGGTGTCATACTAAAAATAAAAACTTCTTGATCTTTCAATGATCTTAAAAATAGTTTCATAATCAAATCTTCTGCATAGATATGACAATCTTCAATAAATTTACAAAATGCCTACAAATGCTCCGTTGGTGATTCTGATCCGTCTCTGCAAAATTTTGGAACATATTTTTTTATTTTAAGAGGAAAATATTTCTGACCACCAGGGATGTTATCAAAACTCAATGGTCTATATAATTCAATAATAAATTTTGGTCTTACATCATAAAAGTTTGATACTTTATGTGAATATGTATTCTAGTGCATACTGAATATCTGAATTTGTAGTAACTTCTTTCTTTATACATTAGGATCTTGTCAATAGATTCACCACCTCTTTAAAGAGGAAAAATTTACTTATCTCCTTCTAGGTCTTCTCCCTCAGTAGAGTCACTGACTAAAATGTTTTGTTAAATAGAGTCGCCACCTTCTTTCTAGAAGGAAAAAAATTACTCTCTTCTGAGTTCTTATCTCCAGTAGAGTCTTAATTATATCACCAGAGATTCTAGGTAATCTTCAACATTATCTTTCATAGACGACTCCCCAGCAGAGTCACCAATTTGTTGGTGCCCAAAAATGATGGTTTGAATTTTCTATGGACTTGCCAATCCAATGATGGGCAACCCAATTGTTTTTGCCAACTAACAAGTTCAACCAAATGGAGGTTAGAACTTCTGCAATTCTAGCTCTACAAACCCAAGGCTAGTAGGCCTGTACCTTAACCAAATCTATTGATTCAAAGGCTTTTTATAACAGATAATTAAATATAAAACTTGTGGATTCTCTCAAGGTGACAAGTAATTATGAGAGGAATCAAATTGTAAGTATCTCAAAAAATTGTATATTGAATGCTGCAAAAACTGAAATGCTTTGATTAATAGTAAATGTTTGACAAAAGGTATATAAATGAAATAGATCAAAGGAATAAAATATCACAGATTTTGAACAATGAACTGAAGGACTATATTCCAATTATTTATAAGATCAGTGTCTTGCTCCTACTTGGGCAATAGAGTCAATTCTATATCAATCCTACATACACCTCAGAGACAGTTTGAATAACTGGTATATAAAAAGACCATCATTTCAAGAGATTCTACATGAATTATAATTGAAACCAGATTATACAGTTAGTTCTACTGAATTTATCTCTGTCTTTGAGATAACAATAGAATAGAGGAAAATTTGTCAAGCACACCTTTCAACTGATGATAAAATTGTATATATAATTCACTTTACAAATAACATGAGAATTCAACACAATGAAACAATCTATCTAAATAGATTTATCTGAGAGACTAACTGAAAATAATTAAAAACTATTACCATAAGTGAAAGAAAAAGAACTTATCTCTTTATTAATGTTGAAAAAATAGTACATTTAAGTTCATGCTGCAATCGTGATCAAATTCTATTATACAATGTGTTTCTTTTTCTTTTCTTTTTGTTTACAGTTTACACCACATATATATCTAGATCAATTGTTTTCACACCCCTTTAGGGTGAAGAGACACCAACCTATGTTAAAATTTAAAAAATTCTTTTGAAAAAACTAATCAAAAAACAAACTAATAACTACCTATCTTTCGGATTTGGCTTTAGCCAAAAATCCAAAATAGATTGTACGAGTATAAGATGTTTACTGGTGATAGGAAATTTTATTTTTTGAACTGGGTCTATTTTATATTTTCAATTTTTGATCATTTTCATTCTCTTTTGACATCATCTTTTCAGCAGGTTTAAATTCCAACATCTCTGAAACCTTCGCTTACAAAATTTTAATTAATCCTGTCAAAGAATTTCCTTCCCCAATCCCTCAACTTTTAATTAAAAATTAATATACTTTTGTATCCCATTTCATGTACTCCATAATGTCATCAATTATTGGGCATGGAGTTTAGGATTCCATGTTTAGAGTTTTATCACTATATAGGACTCTAAATTTTGCCAAAACTTTAGAGCTCCAACAGTATGGATGTATTTCCTTTTATGCTTTTATGGATGATTATGCAAATGTTTATGCATGAGAATATGAATTATATTTGGATGAATAGGTATATTACTATATATGATGATGCAATGAATATGAAATATTTTTAATTTCTTTTCTGGTGTGTATATGGACGAATGTAACCTAATCATGTTATGGAAATGTAAGGATGTAATGATTTATATGATGCAACAAATGATCTGTACGCTATGGTTATGAAATGCAATGGATATGAATTGAAATGTTTCTAAAATGCAATGGATATGTGTATGTAATTTTTCTAACATCTCATGCATGAAAAAGTGATTGTTAACACAGGTACTCAATCATGTCTCTATCAATGCGCAGCTTGACCACTTGACAAAAATAAGATTGATTGATTGGAGCCTCATATTCTTCACATTGGAGAGAGGTAAAGATATTATGCATATTTTAACACCATGCAAATGTAATGCAAAGCTATCATGAATTCAACTTAGGACTTAGTCATTAGGTCTGTATTTGAAAATTTTCATCATCAAGCGTTTGGGACATCAGAATCAATAGAACCCTTATAGGTGCTACTGCAACCATAAGAGTATGAATATGAATTTCATTGGATAAGATGTGGGAAAAAAATGTAAGCATGGAAGCACAAAAACCAAGATTACATGAACATTGTTTCCAGTTGATTTTGCAAGGGCACACCAATATTAAGGCATACAAAGATGAGATAACCCTGAGTGTGATCTTGCATAAACAAAGATATCAATAATAGTCAAGGAGATAGTTCTGACCTCATCTTAGCGTACAAGTAAAAAAAGTCAAGGTATGTGAGGTTGATCCACCTAGATGTGGAAGCTCTTATCAAAAACACACAATTTATTTGACGTTACTAGATCATCGGGACCACACCAACAAGAAGAAATAAAAAAAGCATCATGCCCCTTTGTCATGAATCTCTATTCTTTGAGAAATTATTAAGAAAATTGGGGAACATGATAAGAAAAAATTTATTGATAACATACAACATACCAAGAAAATGTTTATCACATCTTCTGTAAATTTTTGAGTTTTTGGATGTTTCTCTGTTCGGGGTGTCGAGAAATACCATCGTGCTTGTGAGTGCATTATTCTTGATTGTTTATCGATCTGTTGTTTAGATTAACATTATGTTATCTAATGTGTTTTGAGGAACACAAATGTGTCCAAATAGGTAGTGTGTAAAAAAATTATGTTGATTAGGGTGTTGAGAAACACCGGTGTTTCAGTAGCAAATTGTCCTTCAGAAATGACTAAGGTACTGAATTTGATTGGTCCATTGATTAATCATTTGTGGGGCCCTTTACCCTAGTAACAAAATCCAATTAAAGATGAATTATTTGACTCATACTATTGGGACAAAGCTGATTTTATTTCCCCTAGACTATGACTCTGGATCAGTTTCAATCTGGAGGGTTCTCCAAAGAGCCAAAGTGTCACGAAGGCGACTAAAAGCTATGCACAAAGAAGTGAAGGGATTTCCAAGAACGAGCATTAATAAATTTAGCACTTGAGTACAAGAGGTGCCTATTTACTAGGTTTTAACCTACTTGGAAGAGATTCTTTTTTTTCTACCAAGGTGCATGTTTGCCAAGTTTTCACCAAGGCACTTTTTCCTCATTTTTAATTTTTTTTTTTTGTATTTTTCCATTTTTCAATTTTTTTTATTTTCCTATTTTTTTTTAAAATTTTTTGGTCGATGCATCAAGGCACCTGTTTACTAGGTTTTCACCGAGATGATCAAATTTTTAGGACTATTAGATATATACATGGTGTTGTTCACCAAGAATGTTAAGGTGTAGAACTTCATCAGATGGAGAATGTTGATGGGCTCCCAAAGCTGTTCTCCTTCAGGTGTGGAGAGTTGGTAGGCTCCAGAGCTAAATGTTGCAGTGATAATGTATGGACCTAGCTAGTTGGGTTCAAACTTCCCCTTTTGTTCTCTATGTGATTGATTAAAAGGATTATCTCTCAACACTAGGTCACCCACTTGAAGTTCTCTTGGTTTGACCTTCTTGTTATACCCACTTGAAATCCTCTTTTGAAAAGCTCTGAGGTGATCGAACACCACTTTCTAATGTTCATCTAGAAATTCCAGTTCTTGTAGCCTTGAGACCATATGGTCTTCATTTGTGACTAGTCTTTGTAGAGAAACCATCAGAGATGGGAGTTCTACCTCTATGGGTAAGAGTGCTTCTTCTCCAAATACAAGAGAAAATGGTGTTCCTCTAATAGGCATCTTGATGCTTGTTTTGTAAGCCCATAGTGCATGATTGATCTGCAAATGCCAATCCCTTCCATACTTGTTCACAGTGTGGTGTAAGATCTTTAGTAGAGTTTTTTTGGAGGCCTCCGTCTATCCATTTCCCTGCGGGTAGTAGATTGAGCAACAATTTTGTTTGATCTTGAACTTATCACATAGTTCATCCATATTGATGTTCTTAAACTGTCCTTTGTAGTAAGATATAATGGCTGAAGGAATGTCATATTGGTAGATAATGTGATTCAAAATTAACAATTCCACTTGTTGTCTAGTCTCTTTTATGAGTGGGACTGCTTCAACCCACTTGGTAAAGTATTCAGTAATTGTTATGATGAACTTGTGTCTGTTTGAGGAAGATGGATGTATCTATCTGATTAGATCAAAGGCCCATTGCTGAAATGGCCAATGTATGATGAATGGGATAAGCTCCCTGGCTGGAGTGTGTATAATATTTCCATTTCGATGGAATTTCTTACATGTCTTTGCATATCTGATGACCTCCTTCTCCATATTGGGCAATAGTAACCTGCTCTTAGCAATATTGGGGCCAGGGTCAGACCATTGGAATGAGAACCAAAAACCCCATTGTGAACCTCATCTAACATGCATTTAGACTCCTCCTTTTCTAGACACCTAAGAAAGGTATCATGTAGTCCTCTTCTATATAGGTTGTTAACTATGAGAACATACCATGAGGCATTGTAGATTAGGTGGTGCTTTTCATTTCTGGTGAGCACATTAGGAATGACCTGATGGCATAGGTAGGCGTAGACATGTTTGTAGTAGGATGAATCTTGTCCAATGATAGTGCATATCATGTGAGATTCAGGGGAGTTATAGGTAGGTAAATGAAGCTCTTCCACTAGGAACTCATAGCGGAAGTCTTCTTCTTGCTGTTGTAAAGAGGTGAGTGTACCCATTGCATCTACTGCTTTGTTTTGTATCCTCGACACTTGTTTGAAGGTGATGAATGTAAAATATTTCTTGAAATCATCAACCATTCTCTTATAAGGCATGATTTTATCATCCTCCATTTGATAAACATCGTTGATTTGGTTGATGATCAACTGGGAGTCGCCATGGATGTGTATCTCAGAGATGTTCCATTTGATAGCTAGTTTAGTTCCATTCACCAAGGCTTCATATTCAAAGATATTTTTTGTAAAAGGGGAAAAGAGATTGTATGCCTTTGGAATAGAATAGCTCAGTTTTCAAAAAAAAAATGAATGAAGAAGGAATGGTTGTAAGAAATAAGGCAAGACTAGTTTGTAAAGGCTACTCAAAACAAGAAGGAATAGACTTTGAAGAAACATTTTCTCATGTTGCTAGGCTTGAGGTTGTAAGATTATTTCTTGCTTATGTCACACACAAAGACTTCAAATTATATTAGATGGATGTGAAATCTACATTTCTTAATGGAGATCTAGAAGAGGAAGTATATATTGAAGTGTGTGTGTGATATTTGGTACCTGTTAGATGGACACAAACACTTCAATAGATCATTGTTTTAGTAACTTAGGGTTAGTAAAAGCATGAAAACACACTAAACCCTCTAAAGGCGACCTATTGCCTTCTAATCTAGGAAGAGTATGAACACCAATATATAAGCCCTCAGGATATATTGATGAAACAGTGACCAATACAACCTAAATATGAAGGATTTTATTAAAATGAGCTTGGATGGTGAAATAAGCATGCAAACTAGTTATGAAACATGAAATGAATCTAACAATTAGTATTTGCTATGAAATGATATGCAATCTAACATAAAAATGGCAGCATAACAATGCACAAATGATCTCTATGGAAGGCTTATTTGCTCTCAAAATAGGCTTCTATTTATAGAAGAA
>MU226793.1:247341-259883 GCA_018584345.1 Thuja plicata
TATAGCCATGTTTGATTCTTGGTTTGATCTGATTGGTCGATATTGCTTTGAATCGTATGGCTACAATAGTTAATATAAATCAGTGATAAAAATCATCTAGGACATTAAATCGATTTAAAAGAAATATTCCAAACAGTAACAGGGTCGCTTGGACATAAATCGAGGGCATGATCACACCTAGGGCAAATAGGGTCTATAGTTGCGACAGACCAAATTAGGTGGTTACATGAAGAACCTGATGGATTTCCTCTAACATAAGATGAGGATATGGTTTTCAAGTTGAAGAAGGCTTTGTATGGACTAAAACAAGCACCTAGAGCATGGTATGCAAGATTGGACAAGTAGCTACTTTGTCTTGGTTTCAAAAAAGGTAATGAAGACAATAATTTATACTTAAGAGCTAGTGAAGATGAAATTTTAATAGTTGATGATATCATTTTTGGAGGAAATGATGTAATGAGAAAAAATTTCTCTAAGGAAATGGAAAATGAATTTGAGATATCAATGATTGGTGAGATGAAATTTTCCTTGGACTACATATTAATCAAAACAAGAATGGTATTTTTATTTCTCAGACTAAGTATCTTAAAGAAATGTTGAATTTTTTTGAAATGGAAGATTGTAAACCTTTTAGAACACCTATGGTTATTGGTCACAAGCTTACTACCACTGATGAAACTCAGAGTTTTTTTCAGACAAAGACAGATCTATGATTGGAGGCCTACAATATCTAACTCACACTAGACCATATATTGCTAATGCAGTCAAACTTGTGGAAAGATATCAAGCCAATCCTAAAGAGACACACCTTGCTTCTATAAAAAGAATATTTAGATATCTGAAAGGGACACTTATGGTATAAAAAATATGATGATTTTGATTTGCATGCTTATACTAATGTTGATTGGGAAGGAAATTTTGATGTCAGAAAGAGTACAAGTGGTGCATTATTTCTTGGGAAAAGATTGGTTTCTTGGCTAAGTAAAAAGTAGGATTGTATAGCTCGGTCTACTCCTGAATCAAAATATGTTGTTGTTGCTGCTATAAATAGCACATAGGTTATTTGGATTAATAAAATATTGAAGGACATTGGGATAACTTTTGATGAGCCAGTGGTTATCCATTATGATAACACTAGCACACTGAATATGTCAAAAAATCTAGTTATGCATTCGAAGACTAAACATATTTCCATTAAGTATCATTTCTTGAGAAAAAAGGTTGCAGAGAAGGAGATTAGATTGTATTATATTAGCACAAAGGAACAAATAACATATATATTTACAAAAAAATTGCTAAAGGATGCCTTTGAGTATCTCAGAGGTATGTTTGGGGTGAGATCCCCTCCTTGCAAAAACTAAATTGATGCAAGAATGTATCAGTCGAGTGAATTTCAGAGCTATATCATTTTTTGGACTTGATGTATGGATCTACTCCTTAGGGGGAGTGATCACAGGAACAATATAGAACACACTTGGGTGATTTTTAACCTGGTTGTTGCAAGCATGAATATTTTAAAAAGCTACACCTTGCAGAGGAAATATTGTCAGAAGTAGAGTTATGATACCCTTTTCCATTATTTTCAAAGGAGGAGAGATTCAATGTGAAAATCCCTACTATTTTAGGGAGAGCTGTGTTGACTAGGATATTGAGAAGATTGTATTGAGAGAGAGTACTTTTGGGTTGATGGATTTTCCCATATATTTTTAACAATTCCAAAGGGGGATATTTTTGGAATTGGTTTCTGATATTTTTGTTGGCATTCATGTTTTGTCACTGATGTCAACATATGTTTCTATTAAGGCAGAACATACTGGTTATTACTATTGCTTAGATGATTGACAAAAGTGTACGGGTACTCTACGGTTGATTCAGAATGTGAGAAGATGATGATGTATATAGGGATGTGTTGTGATCTTATGTCTAAGGTCATATGGCTTAATATATAATATTGAGTGAGTTAAAGAAGTTTTAGTGAAGATTGGGTACTGGACAATGACAGTGAACTATGATAGAGCGAGTCTCTAAGTTTTGAGGATAACTTGTGTGTGATATGGATTCATGATATGCAAGCTTGGGGAATGGAAAAATACATGTTGAGGAATGTGTTTTATGATTCTTGGTTCATAGGACTCTTAGTGATGTCAGTTGCGGCGTGTGTTCTGGATGAGACCTATTTGGAGCTGACTTTGGAGATGGAGCGTGTATTATGGATTGCGAGCATTGATTACTGATATTATATTATATTTAATAAATTTTAATTGATATTTACTTGTTATAGGTACCATGTGTATCTTAGCAAGGGGTTATGTAATTATTTGTGCATTGGGGAAGTCTTAATTGGTCAACCTAATTACTTATTATAAATCCATATAACATAAAGACTATTTTCTTTTATGGAAAGTGTGGCAACAACAAAGTGTGGAAGCTATGATCTTGTTTGTGAAAAAGTCTTCTATATGTAGAGAAAAGGATGTAATTAAGAGACTTAATTGGAACTGATCAAGAAAAGACAGTTTCTATCAGATAGATCATTGGATTATATATTTCATATACACTTGTATTTCAGACAATAAGTCCTGAAGGTGGATTTAACCTTCTCTAGGTAGTGTGCCTGTGCAATGAGCCTACTGTTACTCTTGAGTACTAACAGGGTCTTTCCTTTAATATGGACTATGTATTGTAATTCATTAATAAGATCCTAATAGGGCTAAATCTTTTAACAAGGATACTGTACTCTCAGTACACTATTTGTGGGTGCTAATTTCCACCAGGGTTTTACCTTTAACAGGGTTTCCTCAACAAAAAAGGATTGTGTTATGGTGTTTCATTTACTATGTTATCATTTTGATTAAATTTTTGGTTTATAATGTTTAATAATCTATCTCACAACTAATTCACCCCCCTCCCCTCTCAGTTGTGTTTGTGGACTGTTATTCCTAACAATATCTTGGAATCTAAATATGTCATTCTTGTGGAATGGTGGCCTATCATTCCTATTTTTCTTTACCTTTATATCTTTAAGCATGTCCATTATATCCTTCAAATCATCCTTTTTTTAGGATTTTTGGGATTATATAACTTTGAATCGTCCCTTTTATTTACTCAGGAAGAATCTTTTCTATCATTTTTAATAATCATGGCAATTTTAAATTCTTGTTGTCAAGTATTTGGCCTGTAAGATCTGATTTCATAGTGGGTCTTTCTTTCAAAATCACTTAGGTAGAAATCTATCAAGAATTAATCCACAAGTTTGATGTCTCTAGGTATTATGTTTATCACTTTATTAAACCTCTTATTAAACTCTTCTACAAACTCATTTAAATTCTTCTTTATGTTGGTCAATTCATGAGAAGAAAAAGATATGTCATTATGGTCACCAAATTGCTCCATAAACTGATTTACAAAATAATCAAATTGAAATAGACCTATCAAGAAACCCTCTATACCATTCAAAAACATATTCTATTAAATATTGGACAAATAAATTCATGAAAATATATTCATTATTTTCCTCTAATTATTCAACAATGTTTTTCAAGTTAATAGTGTGTTTCTCAGTAGACTCAACTCCATTCCCTGAAAAATTTGGAATGGATGTCCTTAATTCATTAGATATGGGGTTTGGGTATCCAAGTATCCCATCAAAATCCAATTGTCTTTATCTTTCTATCACCATGGGTGCTCTTCTTCCTTGACCCATGTAATGATGATTTACAATCTTCCTCTATGATTTTGATGATTTATACATCCTAATTTCACGCCTTTGTGGTTCTGACTGTCATTATACTGATTACCCATATTTTTTTTCCTTGGGTTACCATGGCCATGATTCTCCCCATTGTTTGGTTGTCTCCAATGGCCATCTCTTTCATTATGTCTTGCATTTCTTTCCCCCATGCTTGTTTCAAACAAGGGATTGGTATGAATAGTATTGAAGATTTGTTTACCATTTTTCTATGAGGGGGATTATATCTAGATGTTCTATCATTCCTTATTTTACTTTCTTATTGATTCCTTTCTTGTCTTGGTCTTTCTTTGTTATTTACTCTTTCTATTTTTGAGGCGAGTGCACTTATCTATATTCCCAACTTCTCCAGTATCTCATCTGGTTGTCTTTTAAGAGATTTATCTATCTTTTTATCTCTCGAGGTATTATTAGCCATCTTAAGAAGAATAAAATCCCATTGTCAATCTTCTTCTTCCTCATCTTTCTCTTCTACCCAATGGACCTCTGGTTCTTATATATCATTTAATACACCCATTTGAAAGAAATGATTCATATTTTCTTCAGAGGTATGCTCATCCATTTGCACATTGTCCTCATTGTATGAGTTCATTTCCCTATAAGTGAACTTCTTATATCTAGTGAGAGGCATGTCTGATATATCCTTAATTATACTTAAGTTTCTTTTAGATTTTAATTCTATATGGTTATTATCTCCTTTATGCAAAGACCTTCTTCCCCAAATGAACTTATGTGCTAGATGCCTTGGACCTCTATTTCTGCTAACACAAATCAAGTTACTTCTCATGGAATAAACAAATAAAAAGTAGAGTCGCCATCCTTACTTGAAGGAAAAAACTTTATTATCTTATGAGTCCTTTCTCCTAGTAGAGTATGTCCTTATCACCAAAGATTCTGAAATGTTGTTCTGATGAACAACTCCCCAGTGGAGTCACCAAGCTGTTGGTTCCCAAATCAACAAAATGGAAATCTTATGAGCTTACCCTCTCAATTATGGGATCTCCAATTAGAAGTTTCCAATGAACAGGAGTGATCAATTATGATCCTACTCCTCTACAATTCAAGCTCTGCAGGACCTAGGTGGGTGAACCTATATTTCAACCATAATCGGTTGGTCGAAAGATTTTTATAGACGATAACAATGAAATTGAATTTGTCTCTTCAATATGGCAAGTTACTTTCTTGAATAAGATATGATTATGAATATCAACTATCTAATGCTTTGAAACAAGTATGCTGAATATAAGAATACTTTTAAAAAGGGTATAAAAGATTTGAATTATGTATACAATGCTCAATTAGGAACGCCCTGGAGATACTTGATTCAACCATCTTAAAATAGTATAAGACTAGTGCCTTTATATCCTTTATAATATCACAAATTTACTTAAGATGATCCTATGTATAACTCTGTGAGACAATTTTATTAACTTGCCTTAAAACAAGATCATCACCTCAAAGGCTTATATATGCATAATGATTTAGATATTTTTTGTTACAGTTAGTCTTAATAGATTTTAACTTCTTGGAGAAAGACCAATAAAATAGAGTGCAGTTTGACAACCAATCCTTCAAACTAATAAGCAAACTAAAACAAATCCAAACTATTATGTCATAAGACTACACAATGAAGCATCTAAATTAATTAGATTATCATAGAGAACTAATCAAAATAATGGAAAATGTGAATATCACAAAGGAATAAGAAACAAGTGAAATTACATTAAGACAAGAATGAATGAAATCCAATAGGATACAAAATTTTTAGGGTACATCTCCCATTGTGTATCTCCAATAAACAAACCAAAATATATTGCATCAAGAACTTATAATAATGTTATTCTCCTATTCTCTCAAAATGATACCCTACAAATAGACAAGGATTCAGTTTGGATGAAAGGTCACGCCCTTCCATAATAATTTGTTATACCATAATCTAGCAATTACATCACTTTACATAATAGATTGATTACACATAATAATCTAGAGATGATATTATGATATTAATTAAGAAAAAGAACAATCATTCATATGGTTCTCTATCTCTATAATAAATCCTTTAGGTATGTCTTCATAAGGGCATGATTATCAATTTTTGTCTCTAATGTTTGTATCTTCTCTTCCCATGAACAGATCCATAATCATTTCTACCCTCGGGATCCTACATAACATAAAATATGTTAATGCGTATTAAAATGACTGATAAAACCCTAGTTTCTATTAAATTATAATTCATGACATTCGACACTTCATAAAAAACCCTTGACGAAGTTTCCACCCCAAGATTTTAACTTTTTTTCTCCAAGTACATCATCATCATGTGATCTCATCGTGCATAACAATCATTTTATTTTGATCATGGGATTACAACATTCATCGATCTTTTCTAAAACTTAACAGATCATCTTCTAAAAATTGAGTACATGTGGAAACATCTCATGATCACGCCTAAAATAAAGACCTCACATCTTTGACCATGTGATCACGTGGACTGTTGATCTCTACCCGAAGATAACTATTCAAACAATCCCATGGCTTTATTAACCATTGAGCATTTTTACTGCTAGAACTTAATAGATCTTCATTGATTTTAATCACATGCTAAAAGATGGAGACTTTAGTTGCATGTTATTTAACCTTATCTTTATCAGTATTTAAAATAATGTTCATCATTATTAGTATATCCAAGCAATAATCTGTCGCCACTTGTTATCCACTCTATCTCACTATCCAGTCATTTGTAGGCCCATGATACATGGCATGATCTCATTATCCCAGATGGAATAAAGATTGTGCAAGATCAATCATGGGATAATGACAACCATTGATCCTCTTTACTATTTAATCATCTCACATTCCTCTGATTGTGGTGAAACTTTACATGCATTATAATCAGATTATCTCATTTGTATTATACATCCTACATCTTTGTTCATGGGATAATGATGACCATCAATTTTTTTTCCTTTTAACATTTGTTTGCATGATGACATAAGCTATTCTTCATGCAACTTCTCTAACAGAACGCATGACCTCCATTGAATCTCAACATGTACAGAAAGATGAGCTCATTAGTAACTTAGTTCTTAATCAAGTCAATTGCCAAGGTGAGACATGTCTCACCTCTCATTATCCAGTGATCAAATGGGATGATAGGATTACATCATCACGGGATAAAAGGATTTTTTGATCTTGATCTCGCTGGATATTTGTTTTATTACACTTGGTTTGTCAAAAAAACCACTCATAGCTTTCCCAATATGACTTTGACCATTCAACCGCTGACTAAGTCAAATAATATACTGAAATTCTATCACCTTTGGTCAAATATAAAATGATTTTACTGCCATGGATGTATGTCACTAAGTTTTTCTCAGTGTCTGTTAGGCCAATCTTCATGAAATCAATCCCTGCATATGACAAAAGAGTGCAGTAACTATTCTCATGGTTGAAGAAACATGGTAGCATAAGAAAAACTAAGGATAATAAAATGAGATAGAACAAGCTAAGGAGAGAAGAATAATTTGGAAAATTATGATCTAACACACCTATTACAAGTAAGGAAAGTATGGCAGAGGTTAAGAGAGGAGAAGTTGGTAATAAAAATGAAGAAGTGTACTTTTATGAAGAATAAGCTTGTATACCTTTTATTTGTGATTTTTGCTAAAGGTTTGAAGATTCATCCTGAAAATGTTAGAGAAAATGTTGAATGTCTTGAACCTAAAAGTGTCAATGAGGTAAGATCATTTCATGGCTTGCCAAGTTTTAATAGGAAGTTCATTAGGAATTGTAGTTCTATTTGCAATGCTATGACTGAGATAATGAGGGGAGCTAAGAATTAATTCAAATAGACAAATGGAGCATAAATACGCTTTGATTTGTTCAAGAAAAAGGTAACTAAACAACCTATGTTAGCACTACTAGATTTTGGTAAGGTACTTCAAGTAGATTGTAATGCTAGTGGAAGTGCAATCGGAGCAATATTGAGTCAAGAAGGTAGACCAGTTGCTTAATTTAGTGAAAATTTGAATAATGAAAGGAAAAATTACTCTGTTTATGATCAAGAATTTTATGCTATTGTTCAAGCTTTGAAGAAGTGGAGACATTAATTATTGCCTAAGGAGTTTTTGTTGTATATCAATCATAAAGATTTACAGTATTTGCATAGTCAAAGTAAGTTGAATCAGAGACACATGAGATATGTTGAATTCTTATAGAGTTACTCATTTGTGTTGAATCATAGAGTGGTAATTATAAAAAATTTGTTGATGCTTTGAGTACAAGAAGGAATCTTATGAGAGAGATGAATGTGATAGTGCTTGGATTTGATGAATTGAAGACTTTGTATAAGGATGATCTTGATTTTGCTGAACCTTGAAAAGATTGTAAGGAACCTTTGGTTACCGATAGGATTTATTTGTTTGATTATTTCCTACAGGTGGATTATTATTCAAAGGAGTTCAGTTGTGTATACCAAGAGGATCTATTAGGGAAAGTTTTATTAAGGAGAAACATTATAGAGGACTAGATGGACACTTTGAAATTGATAAGATAGTGGGAGTTACCAAGGAGCAGTATTATTGGCTGAAGATTCATAAGGATGTTAGGAATTTTATTCAGAAGTGTGGGATTTGTCAAGTTGATAAAGGGAATAGTTAGAATACTAGATTGTATACACCATTACTTGTACCAGAGAAACCTTGGGAGGAGATTAGCATGGATTTTGTGCTTGGTTTTCCAAAGAATCAAAGAGGTAATGATTTAGTGTTTCTGGTGGTTGATAGGTTTTCAAAGATGTCTCATTTCATTCCATGTAATAAGACATCAGATGCAGTACATATAGATGACTTTTTTTTCAAGGAAATTGTCAGATTGCGTGGGTTTCCTAAGTAAATTGTTTTAAATAGGGATACTAAGTGTCTTTGATATTTTTGGAGGACTCTTTGGAGGAAGGTTGACACAGAATTGAAGTTTAGTTCTATATTTCACACATAGACTGATGGAGTGACTGGAGTTGCTAATAGAAGTTTGGGTAATCTACTGATATGCTTGGTTGGTGAGAAGGTAGGTAATTGCGATTTGGTTTTGGCACAAGATAAGTTTTCTTATAATAATTTAGTGAATAAGAGTACAGGGAGAACACCTTTTGAGATTTTGTGTGGTTTACATCGTAAGGGAGTAACAAAATTGAGAGATATTAGTGTTGAAGAAAAGAGGAGTGTTGAAGCTAAACAATTTATCAATCATATTAAGGAGTTTCATGATATAGTTAAGACACATTTGGAGGGCATGAATGACAAGTATAAGGAGTGATCTAATAGAAAGAGGAAACATAAGGAGTTTGAAGTTTGTTATGAAGTGATGGTTTTCCTGAGAAAGGATAGATTTCCATTTGGTACCTATAGTAAATTGAAGATGAAGAATTTTGGACCTTGTAGGATTCTGAGAAAGTTTGAATTAGGAAATGCTTATGAAGTTGAGTTACCAGAGGACATGGGCATATCAAGTATATTAAACATATCAGACCTGTAAGATTATCATGAATTAGATAGCAGTGAAGGAGATTGATCAAAGAGTGAGTTGCAGTATCCTAAGAAGTAGGTTGAACAAATCTTGGATACCAGAGTTGGTCGGAGCACTAGAGGAAAGTAGTATGAGGAATATCTTGTTAAGTGGAATAATAGGCCAATTGAGGATTCTTCATGGATTTCTCAGGTGGAGTTAAACCGATTTGGTTTTCCTTAATCTTAGCAAAGAGAGAGGATTTCTTTTAAAATAACCCTGGGTGTCTGATGCAGGAGCATCTTGGGTTCATTGCAATCTTTATTCAACCAATAAAATCTATTTTTTTTTTGTTCCTGGTCACCGGTTGTTGTTTTTCTTTCACACTCACATTCTATAGATCCTTGGTGGTTTTGTTCCTAGATTTATGTTCTACATATCATTAAGAAGTTTTTCCTATTATCAAAACTCATTTGGAGTATCGTGCCTATAGTTATGTTGGATTCTTTGGCTATGTTTAGGATGTGTTCTTCATATTCTTGAACCGATCATTGTTTGGATCTTGGGTTGGATTTGCTTGATCAGGAGTGCTTATGGCTCATTTTCCTATGTGACTATGTGTTTGGTGTATGTTCTCTCTTTTTGATTTATTTTTTGGTTAAAGATATTAGATCAGAGGTCGGATGGGTTAGTTGGTAACACATTTTTTTCTTCTTGGGAAATGTAATTGTGAGGCTGACTTGTTAGTTTGCGGTCATGTATTTAAGTGGGATCTTGGTTATTGTTTGACGAGGTCAAAGGTAGTAATCTAGGATTTTGAAGGAGGTTGTTTTATAGTCATAGGTCAAGAAGAATAATTATATTTTATTTTTAATAAGTCCCTGGAATTTGAGTTGAGCATGTTGACTTCTATTGCTGAGTTTTTTAATCATTTTACCTATTAATTAAATGGTTGCATGTGTGTTCCATACTCTAGATTTGTGTATTTTCTTCTTGAAATCTTTCATCTTCTCCTGTCTAAATATTGCTGCAAGGTTGGAATGTTCATTTTATTGGACCCTCTTACCTTGACTATGTCATATTGGCTTCATTGGTATTATTGATAATATTGAGATTATCATACAAAAATCTTTGTGCCATTTCTTCTTGTTCTTCTTGGAAAAGTTGATATGGTGTTTTGTCTAAATAAGGTATCTCTTTCCTAATGTAACTCCCATCTTCTTGTAAATATATTTTGATATGATCAACTTTGGTGAAGACCGACATTAGCAAGAATTTAATGCTTTGAATTTATACCTCTTGATAAACAATCCTTTGAAAATTTCTTGACAGTTTGAATTTGCAGGGCTTTGACCTAATTTTTGACTTGAACAAGAAGTACTCCCTTAAGGGTATTTGAAAATGTCCTTATGTTTAACTATCAGACTTGGGAGATATACATTGTTTTGGGTTTTTGTTTTGTACATGCGTTGAAACAGACCTGGTGTATGTCATAGAAACACTTGTAAGCATTAACTAGAAAATACTTCACTTTATTTTATTGTTCAGAGGTGTCACTTTATTGTTTAAATGAGTCAAAAGACTATCATTATGCGTTACTTGTATTCTTAAATGCATTGAAACACTACTTTGATGCATTATAGGATTTTTCAAAAGCATTATAGGAGTTTTCATACACTTCACAGGATACCTCAAGAATCATTATTTTATTTTTTTGGTCACGAATTGATTTCTTTTTTTAAAATTTAAGTTGATTGACAAATCTGAATGGATTTTTTTTGTTTGTAATCATGAATCTTCAACCACAGAGACCACAAAAACACTTGTCTTTAACCTTAATTTAATAATACAAAGTGTATGTTCAAGATCATTTCCACGGGTCTTTTCACAATAAACTAATCCAAACAAGCTACCTAAGGTCAATTTTGGCATTTAATCATGGATCTAAAAGGTATTCATTGCTAGATTAACCAATTGTTTAATTCAGGTTCCAAACAAAATAATCAAATAAATCATACAAGGAACACACAGTCATACATGCATGATTGCGGCCTATATCCTTACGAGTCTAGGCATTTGATATTTTTTCCCTCTAATTTTTTCAACTTAACGAAGGTCTTTATTTATAGTGGGTGGAATAGGTTGGCTTTACCTTGTTCCCACTTTGGGTCGTTCCTCTCACCGGCCTTGCTAAGGCATGTTCTCGAGAGGCGGGCCCACTAAAGTTCTAGCATGTGCATGTGAAAGCAAGAAATAAAAATGAAAATAGACCTACGAGTTTGATTCACCAAAATGTGAAGAGCGTATCCCTATTGTTTCACTTCACAAACACGTCTACCATTTTTTTTCCAAGTCTTTTAAATCTTGAGGGACTAGACCATGTTTGGCTTTTTGGTTCGCCAAAAAGGTGAAGATCATATCCTTAGTACTTTCATCCACAAAAAAGAAGGCTTTTGTTTAAGTGTCTGGTATATACCTTAGTACATCTTCATTAGAAATTGTGCACATCTAGGAGTTTGATTCACCAAAAGGTCAAGAGAATATCCCTAATGCCTCACTTAAGATTCTGATTTGTTATTTTACTTAAGCTAGATGTTGAATTGAAATGTCACAAGACAATCAAGTGCAAACGGATCAAGTGTTACATTGTTTGATGCTAGAAAAAGGCTAGGTGCATTTTTATTATTTATTTGCATTTTTCACTTACCAAACCTATTTCTCTAGCTCCTTAGCATCCTCTTTCACACACATTGGTCCAACACAAAAATGATCCAAGGTAAAAAAAATCCCATGAATTTTCAAAATATATTGATCAAATTCAAATAGGAGCATCAAAGGGAGTGTCATCCAAAGGAAAATTTGTCATATTATAAAAACCTTGATAAAGACCTACTATCCTCCAATAACGATGTATACCTATTATTTATTGAAGCTCATTTTCAGATTTAATATAATCTTTCATCTTGGTCCACCTCGTGTTTGCCTTCTATTGGTGCCCAAAAACGCTGAATTGGATTTCCTATGGACTTGCCAATCCAATAATGAGAAAAACAAGTGATTTTGGCCAACTAACGGGAATGATAAATTATGATCCTCTTACCCTACACTTCTGGCTCTGTAGGACCAAGGCGGGTGAACCTTTATCTAAACAGGCTTTTTATAGCCAATAACTTGTGATTGGAACTTCTGTCTCTCAAAGTATGGCAAAGTACTATTAAGATCACAAAACTGAAAACAATGTATTATTTAAAATGTTCAAATGTAATGTTCCAAGAATATAAAGAATGTTTGA
>MU226793.1:260411-365408 GCA_018584345.1 Thuja plicata
GTGAAAAGACACAACTCTTATTACAAATTATTTTGAAAAAATAATAAACTAACTAAAAAATAACTACCTAACTTTCGGATTTGGCTTTGGTTGAAAATCCAAAACACCTCATGAAAAGCTAATATTTCTGCTGGCGATAGGAAATTTGATTTCCCAAACTGGGTTGTTTTTAGATTTTTAAAATTCAATGATCTTTATCCTTTGTCGAAATAATCTTTGTAGCAGGTCTAAATTCCAGTATTTTCTGAAGGCTTCGATTAGTTAGTTCTATTTATTTGTGTCATAAAGCTTCCTTCCTTTGATATTTTCTTTTATGGAGAAATATGCTTCTTGATAATGGATTGGGACTTCTAAATTATCAAAATTTAGGGTACCACCACCTTCTTCTCTTCTTTCTTCTTGTAATACTCTGGATTTCAAGATTTCTTAGCTTCTTTCATCTACAAAACAACAAGACATTAGATTTGTAGAAATTTAACTTTGAACAATACCAGTTCTATACACTACAAAAATTCTCATACCCATTACTCTAACCCCTTCTACATGTGATAGAAAGTTTTAAATGTGTTATTTCTATAATTCTAAGCACTAAAAATCAACAGTAAATATGATGTAAAGATACCATATATGCGTTGAAATAATGAGAGACAGAAGATAGAATAAATTTAACACATGTCGAAACTTTGTGCAAAGGCATAGAAAGTTATCATGTACGTGTTGTTTAGTCTTGTAAATGCATCAACATATTCTTTGTACGTGTCATTTTATTAGTTAAAGGCGTTGTTGTACCTACAATTTTCAAAGCTGCAACACAAACACCTTCAATTTAGCAAATAAAGATCATTTTTTTTTAGATTGAGGCTTGAGCCCCACGATGGGCATCATTTTGTGTATGAGAAATACCTTTATAGGATTATTTCATCAAAATACCAATTCAAATACAAGAAATACAACTATTTAACCTAATTGAATTGAAAGTAAGACAATAAGCATCCTATGGATCTCTAACTAGAAAGCTAAAGTAATGCTCTCAGATTCAAGCATTCATTAGTGACAATTTCTAAAATGAGAATGATTATCTATGATGCAATTGTCCCTAATCTAGCTCAATTGATGCAAGAAATCAATCCTACATGCTCCATTATGATCAAATTACTCAAATGATTGAAATTGCTATGAAACATAGACCAAATTTACTAGAGTAATGATGAACTAAGATAATGGATGATTTACTTCTATTGATGCATTATATTTAAAGTATTCCTAAAATTAGGAAGTTTGAGTTAGATGTTAGTTAGATTGATTCATGATTAGAGGTGAGTTGAGTTAATGGTTTCAAATGTTGGGACAAAGAGACAAAATAAGTGGCCAAGATTTCAAAGCCAATGTGAATGGTTAAGATAGAAAAGGCTTCCTTGATCCATGTGATCAAAATAATCTCACCTTATTGGTTGATTAAGTTTTGTCCATATGTGGTGGGTGAGAACTCTTGTATTTATTAATTAATTTATTCATGTCTCCCATTTGAATGGGTTGGATTAATTTTTTATTTAACTATACAATTAATTCATTAAAATCAATTTTATAATTATTTTATCCTTTTGCTTTAATTTATCCTTTTGGCTTTGATTTTGAATTAATTAATGCTTGACCACTTTTAGGTGTATACACATTCCTAAACATTTGATTTTTCACAAACAACTTGTCTTAAACCTTTGTGAATATTTGTAATCTCAAAACATTCACCTTGGAGCCTTGTGGCATGTGTAATAGTCCTCATTTTTCATCACCATACATTGCATTAGTCCCTTTTAATTTTCAATTTAAATCCTCTTGCATTATTCCTCATTATAAGTCCTCACAAGTCCTCATTTTGCACTTAGAACATTTAATAACTTTACAAAATCCCACAAAAATCTAAATCATAGTCTTTCCTTGTGCTATTGAAAACAGGATCTTGACTTGGTCCCTTTGTCCTTTTTGTCCCTCTATCATTTTTTCAATCTATCTTTGTCATGGTGGATTTGAATTAGTCCATTTTATCCAATTATATTTGTCCCTTTGACCCTTTTTAAGTCAAGGTCCTTATTCAATTTCCAAAGGTTATACTCTTAGGTTTGCATTTCCCAAAGATTTTTTCAAAGTCAAAAAGTCCATAAAAATAGTTGTAAGCCTTAGATTGCTTTTCATAGTCATTCAAAATCCCAAAAATCCAAAAAAAAAGATTTTCATTTGCATATCTCCTAAGTTTCACATAATTTCAAAAAAGTCTTTTCATACCTTAGGTTGCATTCTCATTCCAAAGTCTCTTAAAAAGACAAAAAAAATTGCACTTGCATATATACATCATGCCAATTTTTACAAGGTCCCAAGAATCTAAAAGGAAACAAGATACTTATCAACCTATGTTAACATCACAATGAGAATCACAACCACCATTTGATCCAAGACAAGGTGTAACATTTAAAACCCAAAAAATCAATCTAATCAATATGCAACCTCCAACAGAGATAACCCAAACTTTTCATGACCCAAGGCATGTCACCTTTTTGCAAGTTCCTACCTCCACACAAACATATTCGGATGAGAGACAAATAAATGACCTATGTAACATGGGGTACCCCTCAAACACTTCACCAAGTTATGGCATGATTCAATGGGTTCCTCCACAAATCTTTGACCCAATCTGTATGCCTATGCAATCAGGATGTGGTAGTGTTCCACCAATACCTCAAGAGGAACACCAATCAAAATTTCAATTTCATCAACTATCTTTGCAACAAGGATCTGCCTCAGACATGGAACCAATATGCAATCTAGGATTTGGTTACAATAAACTTAATCTACCATCAAAAGTTGAGCAAGAACCTAATGACTCGCTAGACGCTTCTTCAAATTCTGAAGGTTGACAAGCAAGTTACATTTCACTTAAGGATTTACCTAAAGAGAAAATTGATGAAGCTATTAAAGATAATATAATTTGTAAGACATTGGAATGCATCATGACTCAAGATCTCAAAAGATATCTCAAAGTGTTAAAGAAATTGAATCCTCAATTGTTATTAGACGATCAAAATCAAACACAATGTACTTTGGAATAAACTAAACCTTTATTAATTTTGGACAAATAAAAGGGGGAACAAATCTTGGATGAATCAACTACAAATTTAGTACAAAAGAGACTACGAAAGGAATTAAATATTGAAGTTCCTCTGAAGGATGTGATGCAAGAGCATCATGGTTATAGGGGTCACTTCATGATCTTGTGGCTATAAGGGTAGCTTCATGATCCTGATGAAGACACAAGGGGAGAAGAAGACTTATAATACCATTCATGGTCACTTGTCAATGTAAAATGACCTATAAGGTGTCATGCCCAAAAGTTGGGAAAAACACACCAACAATTTTTTTTCTAAAAGACTAATGTTAACTACGTTAAACATGCACAAGTCTCTAAGTTAACTAATAGTTATTTTCACAGTTATAAGTTTAGAACCCTGTACAGGTTCGAGTGGGTATCGCTTAACTATGAATCATCCTCTAGGCATTGAAAGAGTACTCAAACCTTAACATTACTCTGTAACATTTAGCTAGATAATAACTCCAGTCTTATTAGAGTTGATCTAGGTTTATAGAAGGAATCGTTTCTAAATAAACAATGTTGTTGTTAATGTAATCGTATTAAAAAGATCACTTAAAATAATGCATTAATGTTTTCAGTTTAAAGGATACACTTATTAAAAAAATGCTACCCAAATTCAATTTGGTAAACTTTCAATCGATTACATCTTAGTCAATAAGTTAACTGAAAAAGAAACAATGTTTAACTAATTGATTTAAAATTGAAGTACTAACATATGTATTACCATATATCCTATGATATACTTTAATTTAAATCTTTCTTAAATTGAATCAATAACCTTCATTAATAGTAAATTCTAATATTAAAGTCCTCTAATACCCATATTAAGATGAATTAAATTCAAATTAAAAAGAAATTTAATAAAAAGAAATATAATCTCTTAAAATTTTATATATATATATATATATATATATAACAAATTTATCCATTCCTAAACTTAAAACCTAGTTAAATTTTAATCTCAGTTAATTACACACTAATTTATTTAGTTAATAAACTCTTCTAGGTTCTTCTAACACTAAAGGCTACAATGGCAGCTAAGCCATATTGAATTAAGGTTAGAATCCACATTGAAATTAAACAATTAAGCAACTAAATGATATCAATTCTAAAATTTATTAAAAAATTATAAATACAAATCTTCCAACTATTTTTTTAAAATGGTGTCTCTCTGTTTTTATTATTTATTATTTTATTCTATGTTGTGTTTTGTTTTATTTATTTTAGGGTAGAGGGCTAGGGTTTTGAAACCCTAGCCATGCTTGTGTGTGTGGCGGTGCGTGTTGGTGGTGGGGGTTTTCAATGGTCATATATAGTGGAGGTTGTGTATCCCCCCATGGAAACATTGTGTTTATAACTCGCGGGCGGTGGAGGTGTAAGTCGGCGGAGGAAGGAGGTGGAGGGAAAGTCACGGCTCGAGAGACAACGCACAAGGGAGACAAGCTCGGAAAGGGCATCTATGGACGGAGCTGGAGGAGGGAGAGGTGGGAGTGCGCTAGACGATGGTGGTGGAGAGACAACGACTAATATATAATAATATATATATATGCCTATTTACATATATATTTATTATACTATTATATATACATATTGACAATATAATGTAAATGTTCTGATTCTATTTGACATATGAATATATTAATATATATTAGCCTAATTTATATATATTATTATTTATATAAGTACGTTTAATGTTTTCTTATAGATGTTTAATTTGTTTCCTTTTTTTTTTTTGCATCTTTAAACAATAAACTTAATATTTTAATCTAATTACTTCTAGAAGATAAAACATTTAATTGAATTTGAATAACTATCCAAATATATATATTTATACCATAAAGCCATCATAATAACTTGGTTATAAAATTAAACTTATTAGATCTGGATGTGCAACTAATAATTAATCTAATTGAAATACAATTTAACTATAATTCCAATAAACATGTCCTATATTGAATGAATTTAAATATTTTTCCCTTATCTAAACACTAGATTTAATCATAAAATAATGAGTATTTATTTCCTAATTAACTTTATAAAATAATAATATAATCCATTTAAGATATATGTCTTAACACTAACATTTGCAAGAATAGGTTAAAATCTCTTTTCCTTTTATTCAGAAAATACACTTTTACAATATGCTTGGTTTCAAAACAACTACAAAGGTTACAACTTTACAATCTTTCCAAAATTACAAGGAAAAATAACTTTAACTATGAGATACTTTGAGTCAAATTCATAATACAAAATAACCAAGTGGTGGTTTTTCCCAAACTTCTACCAAACAGTCCAAGAGCTCCAACTGAACCTGCAAGAAGGTAATGGGTTGACCATGGAGGTTCACTTCCCAACCTAGGCCTTTACAAGGTCACCCCCGAGCTTGGGGATCCATGAATGCAACAGCTGACAAAATAGTCTTAACCACAAGAAATTAAAAACATGAAACACAAGAAGACACCAAAATCTTAAGGTTTTACAAAGGGCTCCAAGAAACCTGAACATAGGGGTGAAAGAGTACCTTACCTCAAGAGGAGAATCCAATTCCAAATCAAGAACCACATGCCACACATGGGCTCAAAACCAAATGCCACACATGGGCTCAAGAATAATTGTCATACATGGGCTTAAGAACAACTTCCCTCTTCCTTATCCATGGCCACACATGGGCTCCAAACCATCAAATTCACCTTAAGACCCCCAAATACCCTTAGGCAAGTTGGCATCATGGGGACCAAAACACCCATGTTCTTCCCTCCTCACATGGGAGACTCTACACTGCAAAGGTAGTCTCTAACCTTTCACCCCTTCAAGGTTAATTTACCCTCCCAAGGGTGACTGTTCCTTGAAGACTCCCACAAAAAACTCAAGCACAAATAAAACACAAGGCACTACATAGGACTTCCATGAACATCCATGGAGTTACAATAAAATTTACACAAGACTCCATCAATGGAACATTCAAGCTTTCTACATACATAAGGCAAATTACTCTAAGCTATTCTAAGAAGAAAACCAACCTCAAGTCCAAACTTAAGGCAAATGAATGATGTTGAGAAGAGATTTTCCATTTATGCCTTCTTCTTCTCCAAGTTCCTCTTCCAATTTTGAAAATTTCTTTAAAAGTAGAGAGTGGGTGAACAACACTAACTTTCCTCCCAAATCCCTCTAAAAAGGATCCATTCTAAGAATATATTATGCTTCATTAATGGGGAAGTGACTCAAGTATATGATATCCTTCCACTTGCCTTCTCCCTCATAAATGGAGTTAAAGGTTCACATGGGAAAGGAGAGATACCTTGACCAAGTTTCCTAAACTTTGATTTTCGCCACTTTATAAATAGGATGTTTTAGGGGTGTCATAAATGAGTTTTGGGCCTCTTAATGAGCTAAAATTGACCCCTAACCCCTAGGGTACAAAGTGGGGTGGTTAAATTTAACCCTAACTACCTTTTGGAAGCCCTTTTGACCCTCCTAAACCCCACCTGAAGTTAACTCACGAAATTCAACTCTCTTGACTCAATCCAATTTCTCCCAACCCTAGGGTAAGCATGGGAACTATACTAGGTCACCCTCGGGTTAGATTTAAACCTATATGAGTTATATTTACTAGCCATGCCAATAAATTAAAACACATGTGTCAAGTGACACAACATGATTACATAAGGCATGACTTATTTACACATTTACAAAATTGAATGTAAATACAATCACGCATATTACTTTCACGAATAAAACACAATACAACGAGGTTCATGTATCTTTGTATAGACAGAACCTTAGCATTATAGAATTTACATAGTTTCATTCTTGAATCCCCATTTTAGAACTAGGGTCAATTTCCTGCATACTCATTGCACACATTAGTAGTCCAAGAAATCAACATGTAAAACATATCAAGATACATAATGTAAATAAAACACACATTTACTAACATTTGTATCATCCAATGATTCATTGTCACTCAAACAATATATGCATTTAATCCATATGCATAACAATAAACTCTTAATCAATCTGCATCCTGATAATATCTAACATACATATCCATTGGAATACATCATCAAAACTTAACCATATAAATAATATGCATTAACTAGCATTGGGCATCACAAAAATAAGTATACATCATAATAAAAAAGTTGAATAACATAGCATGGGATCTTATAGATCCTCAAATAATAACATGTGTTCAAATAGTACAAGTGTCTCAAAATCAGTGTCAACTAAAGAGTATAATATGGGGAAAATAGTGCTAAGCTATGATAGGATGGGGTAGGCCTCACATAAGATCAAAAAAGATATAATATGGCCCTTAGAGCCACCAAATGTTGTATAATGCACTAAAGTACCATAAAGATGTACTAAGGGCCAATAGTGAAGTCATAGGGAATATTAAGAGATTTGGTTCATATTTTGGAGTCATTTAATAAGTTATTAAATGTATTTAAAGTCCTTAGTCATCTAGTTGTTGATTTGACAACTTAGTTGTCAACTTCACAACATTTTTTTAACTTTTTGTAATTGGAAAAATTGAGAGGATAGTCAGTTTATCACTATCTCAGTCGGTTTGGAGGAAGTTTCAAAGTATTTGGCCAGTTCCCATAAGTGGGACAGACATATATATTGTAAACAATCCCCAAAAGGAAGTGAGAGATCAACGAGGTAGTTTGGTGATCAATAAAGATTAGTTTTCTCTTCAAATTTTGATTCTGCTAGTGGGAACAGTCCTATTGTTCTGTGTTTTTAATGATGTTAATGCCATATTTTCATTAAAGTGTGGATTGGGGATGAAAGTGGCATGGATTAACTTTAGATTGGCTTTTGAATGATTTCCTTTGCTTGAGTATTTCAAGGATTATCTACATTTTTCCAAAAACTATCGAAACCAGGGATAACTTTAAGAAACCCCCTCTTGGGAAAAGGTGTAAAATCCTTGTGAATCCTACATTATTTTAGGGGGGGGGGAATTAATATTGTTGGCAAAAAAATTTAATTTGAAAGGGAAAAATATTAGTTATACGGGCAAATTTTTTTTAATTATACGAAAAATTCTATTAAATCTTGGTGAATCTTTCATTACTGATAAAAATCACAATGACACGCACACATACCAAGAAACCATCATTATTGTACTAAGATATCATAAGTTACTTTTCTATTTGCTGACGGGAACTAACCCTACTTTTTTCAACTATTAGATGATCCCAAATCAATGGAAGGAATTTTGTTTTGGGCCAAGGTTTTAAAGGACAGAAAGATTCCCCCAAAAGTGTCTAGAATAGAGACACGTGGCAAATCTATTTCAGGACAAATTTTTAAAAGACATAAATTTTCATTGAAAGTCTCTAGAATAGAGACACATGTCAAGTAACTGTTACCCCTAAAGAGATTTTGTTGTCATTAGTTTTTTGAAAATTCATATATAGGTGAAAGAAACTGAAGGATGGAAGTCATACAATGAAGAAGACACAGTCGGTAAAGGCAACCAAGAAAGCCACCGAGCACTAAGAACTTATTAGGTACTGAGAAGGTATAAAGCACTGAGAAAACTATATATATATATATATATACCGAGTCATGCAAATACATTTACCAAGCACTCACAAATGCCGAGAAGAGAGTACAGAGTTTACCGAGCAAGAACAAGCATTTTTACTGAGCACTCAAGAGATAATATTTCATTTGAAATTAGATACATTTGATTTGGACACCGAGAAGGAAGAATTGCATAGAACTCAAGGTAAAATTTAGTTGAGTCATTGGGAATCCAAACACATGATTGGACATGATCATGAGGTAGATCCATTAATGAAGTTTCAGAAGGCATACGACATTGGAGATGTAACCTAAGTTTAACCATTTAATCTCCATCATTGATTCTTGAAGCCCTAGATCTAGTTAACCACCTTAATATTGTATAAGACATTAGTTTTGAATGTTAAGAAAAAGTAAGAGAGAGAGTTGACATTACAGAGAGTTGACATTGCAGAGGGTTGACATTGTTAAGATTATTGACAAAGTTGAAAGAGATGATGAAGATGTTGAAAGGTGAAGTAGAGGAGAGGTATGCAAAATGAAGTAGAACTTATGATACTAATCTACTGAGTGTAGAATAAGGTTACAGAGATATAGAACACACTGAGTTTGGATAGAATTAGATTGATACTCTTTTATCAGATATTTTGTAGTGAATTTTGTTTTAAACATTGAATTAAAAATCTCGCTTGTGGGTAAAAATCCTAACAGGTCTTATATTTTGTAAATCCTTTAACTAGGTACATCTCTTAGATTAGAGATTGTGAAATCCTCTAACAAGGTAGGCTGAATAAGTCTTTTGTACTTAACCAAGTATAGTACTCCTAACAGGGTAAGCAATCAAAAGTAGCTAAATTTGTATCTCTGACCGAGAAACCTTTTAACTGTAGTAGTGAAGAATTGTTGGTGTCATCCGCACTGCAGTTTTTTCCTCTAACAAAGGATTTCTCCCTGACCAAAATCTATGTGTTATATGTTGCATATTTTATGGTTTGAAATATTTAATTTATGTTCATCTTATGCATTGTATTCAACTCGGTAATAGATCATAATGAATGGTTGAAATTTTTTAAGGGTACTGATTCACCCCTCTCCTCTCCATGCATAATTTTCCCAAGTTATTCCAACTATACTAACAATTGGTATTAGAGCTAGTTTCTTGAGAAAAGGGTTTAAGCACCTAAGATGAAAGATCATGGTTATGGAGAGTCACAAGCAATCTAAGAAGATTGATAGTCTTGAGTTTGAAGAAGAAAATGCACAAGAGGTGATTGAATATCTAAAAAGAAAGTTAGAAAAATCCTTGAGAGTGAGGAAGAAATTGTGCAGTGAGCTTAAATCCACTCAAGAACATGTTGATAATCTTGAGACATCATTAGAAGGTAGTTTGAGTGATGAAGTTGAATCAACCAGTGTAGAACTCTTGGAAAAGAACAAAACACTTGTAACACCCCACTAGGGAACTCAAGCAAGATTAACCTAAAACATGTTACTAAGTTTGCAGAATAATTTTTTTTAAGGAGTTACAATTGAAAAGGAATAACAATGCAGAAGTAATATAACATAAGACATACATACTCATAAATGTAACTCATTTACAAATTACAAGTCCTGAGGGTTCCATGAAGTAGAATTACCTAAGTTAACTAATCTACTAAAAGTAATTAAAAAATATAACATCTTCATATAACAAAAATGAATAACAATAACATCATCCCATAAATGAAACCTAGATACAACTAATATCATAATGAACCAACATCCACTGCACAAGTTGTAGGGTATGTGGTAAAACCAAGTATTAAGTACAATAAAATAATCCAAGAATGTCACAACTGATACAATGATACAGAATATAAAATTAAGAAAAATAAGATTGTAGACACCCTAAAATGGTCAGACTTGTGACTTGACATTAAAAACACTAATTTTAATCTATTAATTAATGGTATTTTAATCATTAATTAATCATCTATTTTCTTCTAAATTCATTTGATCTATTTATTGATGGTTTTTTAATCATTAATTAATCATCTTTTTCTTCTAAATTCATTTCCCAAATCATCTAATCAAATTACCAAAATTAATTAAATAATTAATTTTATTTAATTAATTAACCTTAATATATTAATTTCCATTAATTAATTAAATTCAATTTCCTAAAGTTTAAATCAAAATATTTAAACTTACTAATTAAATTCTTCCAATTAAATTAATTTAATTTCATTCAAATAATGCAATTCTAAATAAAAAAGAATTCAATTATCTCACATATTGAAAACTTTAAATTCAAAAATAAATTAAGTATTCATTTATCTTCAAAGAGAGAACTTTAATTAGATCACATGGGTTACTCCACCCACCTCTTCAGTTCACATGGGTTTCTCCACCCACCTCTTCAGTTCCAAAAGGTAACTCAAAATTAGCTTTTCAGTTAACCAAACTCCATCTCCTCTCTCTCATTTGAAGAGGTGCTGTTTATAGATGGCTTCTCCAGTTCCCTTTGATCTCAACCGTTCATCTTCCTATCTTTAGAATTGATCTCAATTGTTCATCTCATTCTCAATTCCTATATAACAAACCCTTCATAACCATTTGAAGGATCTAGGATTTCAAGCTCACATGCACCATTACTCTGTCAGATTGGTTCAAGCATCAAGCCATCTTGTGATCACACACACATTCAATATCAAATTCTTGACACTCCCAAGTCATAGACGTTTCCCACACCAATACTGAGAATCAAAAACAACATTTCAAAAGGATTAGAGAGAGAAAATTGAAGCTTCAAGCAATTGGGTTTGCATTCATTTGTTTTCCTCTTATTTTCTTCTACATTTTATTGATTCATAGTTTCATTATTGGTAGCTATTTCAATTCCATTTCTCCCCATTGCAATTCGGTGCTACTAACCCCTCATTGAATTTGAGAGTGTTACAGATTTTAATCCATCGCGACATTTTGGTTAACCTGACATGAATAAAACATCCCAAATATCACTTGCAGACGACAGGCATAACCTTTTGGCCATGGTCGTATGGTTGCAGATTTTTTTTCATATTTTTTCGATAAACGTGTAATTTCACAATCACTGGAATATTTCCGCAATCGTCTGGTTTATTGCCGCAATCAGTGTAAGGGTTTTGCAAAATTTTTCTGTCGTTATTCACAATTCTATTTTCTTTCTCTGTACCGCAATGCCCAATCTATACCGCAATCGATATCAGTTTACCACAATCAATAGTTATTTACCGCAATTAAAAGTGTTTTACTGCAATCGACAATATTTTGTTGTAATTGACAGTGCTTTATCGCAATAGATAGAATTATGCCTTATCTGATCCAATTTCTCTATTTTTTTGTTTAAAACCTGACTTTTTCTTTATTTTTGTGTAGGACTGGAAAAATCACTAAACACGGAGGAAAGTAGGCCATTGTGAGTATCAATTATTTCAAAATCCCTTCTCGATTGCATGTATCTTGATTGTAACATTTTTTGGTACTAACTTATCATTTCAGCTTGAGGCGTGGAAATAGATTTAACAAAGCAACATAAAAATCACTCATTTATCATTTTGGTGCTTTAAAAAGAACATTGTATGCCAAACATCACAACCTCACATTTACATATTGGTGCTTAAAATTGACATGGAGGTTAAGAATTGAATAAAGGCAAACAAACATTTCAAAATTGGTGCATTAAAACTGAACAAGCAATCAACACCCACTTTTGGGCTTAAAACTGAACACTTGTGCTTGTATGGTGGTTTAGCTTAGTTCACATTTCAACTTTGGGGTTTAAATGATTAAGCTTGTATCTTGAGTATTTGGTGCATTTGCAAAATCTGTTAGATTAAACACCTTTATACTTTTTAGAGAGGCCTATCTGGGGAATGCGCTTCTTCCTCGTAGAATGACCTTAAACTGGTAAATCCTTCTGATCGGTATATAAACATGACATGAACTAAAGTTCCATTTTATATCTAGCCAAGCTTAGGCAAGGTGTGTTGATGATAGTCTAGATCGGGTGAATTATCCGTAAGGAGAAAGCGTTGTCAACTAGGCTCTTAAGTGAGTCACATACATACAAACCGATTAGATAGATACCACGGACCCTACTAGAACCTTGTTAAAATAGAGGCCAACCCGATTCACCTCCGAGTGGATACCTTATTAAAGTGCAAGGGGTTGCAGAATTTCCCCCCAAGATTCCCAACATATGTGTTCCAAGGTATTTATGTAGTGAAAGATGTCTTCACTATAACGACAACAATACTGGGCAACAAAAAAAACATGTGCACCTACATCATGGACCTTTGTGTCCTAGTAGTGTGACACTTGCTTTGTGAGATAACGAACATTCAAGCATTGGGCCTATAATATTGTATTTGAAAACCAAATTTTTGTTAGATTAATATGTGTGTCCTTGTGTCAAAACTCATGCTAGATTAAAAAACACATTGTCCATTGTGTATGTTTGTTCTTTGATCAGTTTCCAAAAATGCAAAACCAACATCAAAAATGTCAAAACGAGTCAAACGTGTTAAAGTCTTGGGTTGTCAACATCAAACTATTATGCAAATTAGAAGCCTTGTTCTTGAAAATCAATTCTATCAGACAGTGAAGTCATTTGTTAGTCTTTTTTGAGATTGTTTCCCCTTTGCCACAATTGCCTGCATTTTTCTGCAATTGACAAGAAGTTTTCCGCAATCGTCCCTTTTATTGCCGCACTTAACCTTTTTATTACCGCAATTGGTGGAGTTTTGTCGTATTTGACCAGAGACTTTTAAACACATGTTTTTTCCTAAAAACCTTGAAAATACTCTTCATTCTGTGTCAAATATCAGTGTCTATCCCAGAAAAATGTGAAGGACATTATGTGAATCTCTAAAAATTTAAAGATCATCCATTCTTTGAAAGCACAATTATCATCCAAGCATTGTTAGTTTGAAAGTTCAGACTCAAAATATCTTGATCCCATTATCTCAAAATCATCATATCTCTGTAAGTGACTTTGTCCTAGGCAATAGTTGAAAATATTATTCTTACATCACCAAATCTTTGAGATCAAGATAAATCAACATCTATCCTTAGAATTACTCTTGTTCAAACATAACTCAGACTCTCCTAGAAAGGTTATCCTTTTCATTTTTCTTTATATCACTTGTTTTAGTCACAAAATTTGGACCACACTATGTCTCAAACACCTTATGGAGGGCCTTACACAAGGTCAAAGGCTAAAACTCAACCTGATGAGTCTTATATCAACAGATTCCCCACTTGGGAAATAGAGCGAGATGACGATCCTTTCACAAATACCAGTCCTTCTCTTTTTATTGCGAATCCTTGTGGGTTAGCTTTGTTTCAAAATGTCACAGAAGAGGAGCTCAAAGATATAGAACAAGATGCCTATTCTATGCAAGTGGTTGACATTGTTGTAGAGAGGAACCCCAAACGTTTCTTAGCCATGTTGATAAAGAAGGGATTCAAACTCCCCACTTAATTTAATGTGTCAACCATATGGCCCAAAAACCCTCTCGCAGGTCAAAACACTACTCGACCCTCTCAAATAGAACCTATGGTATCTCAAATATTCCCATCCTTGACAACAATGACACCAATACAGATTATGTCCAATCAAACAAGCTCCGCACACCAAGCAAGCACATCTTCCATGCAAACCATGACAGGATCCCAACTAAGTGCACCCATGGTTACTAGTGTGCCTCAACCCTTAGCCTCATAGCCTTTCTAGTCAAGCTCTCATGCTATGCCCTTAATGATCCCACCAACAAGAAGCAACCCTTTTGCAACTATTCCACTATTATAGTCGGTCCCTACTAGCCATGGGGTCAATACATCGTTCCCATAGCGATCCATCTTTGTGGGTCCTACTTTCAATCAATGCCCACCCAAGGTAAGGCCTTTGCACATATAGGGACCACAATAACCTGAGCAACAACAACCTCAACCCCAGTAGCATCAATCCCAGCTTCAGCAACAACCACAACCTCAAACCCAACAACAAACACAACAGAATCAATCTTGGGCCAATCACATGCTTCCATATCAGAATCATGTGTTGGGAAATCAATATCAAGCCCTTAGGATGAGATCGTATGTCCCTACCCAAGGGACATAGAGGCACAACCTCATACCTACCACAGAACAAAGGTACAATGTCACAAATCATCCTCAGTCTAAAATAGACATGTTGATCCAACAAGTGCAGAACCTTCAAACCCAAATGATGGATGTGCAAAATCAAGGGCAAAAAAATCCTTCAGCACAGAGGATTTATACTTGTACCCCTTTGATCACTCTCTTCACATGTCTCCATTCCCAACTTATTTCTCAATACCAAAATTTGACAAATACAGAGGCAATACCAACCCTATTGAGCATATTCAAGAATTCTTTGCTAGTTGCATCGAGGTCGCACACAATGAGACACACTTAATGTGACTATTCCCACAAAGCTTAGTCAGAATAGAAATAGAATGGTTCTCACATTTACCTCATGGAATTTTTCTTGGGGTGAATTGGCCAAAAAGTTCATCACTCACTTCCATCATAACATCGAGCGCAAGGTCAACATCAAGGACCTTTGTGATATCAAACAAAAAGATGGAGATTCCTTTGGAAAATTCCTACAAAGATGGAGCAATACTGCAAACACTATCACGTATGATGTACTCGATCAAGACCTAATAGTCATGTTCGTTGACAATCTGATTCCTGATATGTCATTTACAACAGAATTGTATCTAGCTCCAAACTTTAAACAACTCATCAAACGAGGAGTTCATTGTGAGAAGAAATTGGTCAAAAGAGGTGTCCTTGCAGACCCTACCCAAATGAATACAAACAAGAATGCAATAGATAAATCTAAATGGTAGAATAAAAACAAAAATGTCACTAGTAATGGTGTCATTGATGTGAAAATAGTCAACTACGCCCAACCCAAAGTGTCACTGGAAGGTGCACCTATGGCTAACTAAAAACCCATGGTGCCCACTCCATAAGCACACACTTAGAATCAACCACCCCTGTCCAAGTGGCCACTATGTAAAACAATCAAACATAGGTACAATGCCAACTATGGTTTCTATTTCTGAAATGAGATTACACACCATTAGGAGAGTTGATAGAATCAGCCTTAAGAAAGCTGATGCAATCCAACAATATCACTCTCCCTAAAATTAGAGAATATGAACATGGTGAAATCAAACCAAAGTGGTACAACAAAAAATATTTTTGTGAATTTCATCAAGTGAAGGGACACAAGACACCCAACTGTTATCAATTGAAAAATTCCATCCAAGATCTGATTAACACAGGGGCCATTGACATAACCAACACCCAATTAAAAGGCACCACTGATCATACAATATTCAATGACACATTCCATGATCAGAATAAAGGGAAATCCTCTAGGTCTATTGGATAGTCAAAACAAGTCAACTACACTTATTCCAACAATGACAACACTATCAATTGCCTAAATCCTTTAGATAGCCATGTGGATACCATCACTATCAGAGACCAAGGTGCCAATTGTGTTGTAACCATGCATCATACAAAATTTATCTTGCAAGGAATGCCTTCCTAATCTGATACACCAGTCAACCCTCATGCAACATCAGATCCACAGACAAGCCTAGTAGATCAGCTAAAATGCACGCCTCCCCAAATATCTATGTTTGACCTTTTGCACATATCCCCGCAGCACAAGCAAGCATTAGACCAAGCACTTCAAAAAGCATCTGTCCCAAAGGACGTAACCCCTGAGAGCTTTCAAAATATGGTGAAACACATAGTAGCCAACAAGCATGCAACCTTCATAGACCATGATGTGCCACAACACAAGCCTCTACACAATGACCCTTTACACTTTCTCATACAGGTCCACAAGCATTCAATTTGAAGAGTCCTCATTGATGGTGGGTCTGGATTAAACATTTGTACTCTAAAGTTAATCAAGAACTTAGGCTAATCTAAATCCATTATTTATGTCACAAGAAGGATCAACATCAAAGCCTATGATGAAGAAGAAAGGTCATCTAAAGGTATTATCATTCTACCAGTTAGGATTGTCCCAGTTGTCAAGAACACTCCCTTCTAGATCCTAGACCTAGAATTGGGATACAAAATGTTACTAGGGAGACCATGGATACATGAGATGCAAGTTGTACCCTCCACATATCATCAGTGCATCAAGTTCCCACACCAGGGGAAAAAATAATTATAGAAGGAGATCCAAACCCATTCCATTACTGCAATGTTGTCCATAGCAGTACTGACAACCAGGTTCCATAAAACCAAGAGGCAAGTATCCCTTCCACATCAAATTCAATTCCCAAAGATATCATGAGAAGAGCGGGAATATTTTCTATTACTGACAAAGGACATATGGCATGCCATAACCTGCAATTACAACATAAACCCTGGAACCTGTTCTATTCAAGTGTCCACCCACAACCTTTGACATATGGGGAGACATTTTTGAAGAGATCCCATTTGATCCATATATCAATATATGGTTGTATCAAGACCCACAAGAGACACTTCAACAACCCCTACCTGTATCAACCTATGGATTTGGCTTCACCATACTGCAAAGGTTTGGGTACGATGGTACAACTGGTCTGAGGGAAAGACATCAAGGTTTAATGGAACTGCATCTCCTACCAACCCAGATAAACAAGAGAGGGTTAGGATATGGGAAACAAAGAACTAGTCCTACCACCCAAGACATACTCGTTGATCAAGAACAAGTGGTAGAGTTACACCAGGGGAAAAATCAGAATACATCTTGATCAACAACATACTTCAACAGTTGTTGCCAGCTGAAGTGGGAACTTCCTATTCCCAATTAACCCTTGACCAAGCGATCCAAGATAACAAGGGAAGTGAGACATCTGATGAGTATTCTAGAAAAACTGATTCCCATGAGTACAAGTGGATATCCATCCATGACTCCAAACCATCAATCCCAGATTATTCCCTTGGTTAGCCACCACCATACACCTTGATGACCTGTTTGACCAATTAACCATCGGCGACCAACACTGTATTGATAAACATATCGATAGAAATTCCTTAGGTGGTGTGTCCACATCACATTCCCAATTTTTTAGAACCATCATAGCTGTCCCATTCAACCAAATAGAGTCATCCCACCATAAGGACCCATGTCTTGTACACCTGGAACTGATAGAGTGGGATCAACAAGGACAGCCTAATATAGATATCTTTGAGAATTATGAGGCTATCGTAGAATTCATGGGACTCAGAGAGGGAATTCCATTAGGAGACCATAAAGCAAGTTTCTCCATCGACCTCAATAGATCGACATATTTTGGGGAGGAAGCTCCTCTTTCCAATCATAAAAAAAAATTGAAAATGAAAAAAGAATCATTAGTAAGTGAAAACTAAAAGGCATTTACTGGCACAAAAAATGATAAAAGACAAAACAAGACGTATCTTCTAGTGAAAACCTCACTAAGGTGCTAGAAGATGGAAAGCAGGAACACCTCCCCCTGACAGAGGAAAAGTCAGCATTGTTAGTAGAAGAAACATAAGAAGTCAACTTGGGTGATGACAAGAACAAAAAGAATATCTACTTGGAAAAATCACTCATGCCAGAGGAGCGAGAACAATTCATCAGCTTCTTCAAGGAAAGGGAGGTATATTTTGCATGGTCCTACTTAGACATGTCAGGCTTAGACCCAAAGCTTTTATTACATCATATGCCATTGTTACCCAATGCCAAACCCGTCAAATAGAATCTAAGAAAGATGTATCTCGATGTTGCATTACTCGTCAAGGAAGAATTTAAAAATCTCCTAGATGCATAGTGGTCAGATCTGCATCTGCATAGTGGATATCTAATATGGATATCTAATCTGGTACCTATAACTAAGCATAGTGGTCAGATTTGCATCTGCATAGATTTTAGAGATTTAAACAAAGCTTGTCCCAAGGATGACTTTCCTTTACCTAACATTGACATGATAGTAGATCTCACAGCAGGACATCAGATGCTATCACTCATGGATAGCTTTTCAGGATAAAATCAGATAAGGATTGCACTAGAGGACCAACACAAAATGGATTTCACATGTGTATGGGGAACCTATTATTGGAATGACATGCCATTTGGTCTAAAAAATGTGGGAGCGACATATCAAAGGGCCATGACAACCATCTTCCATGATCTCATCCACAAGACAATGGAGGACTATGTTGACAACATACTTTCCAAGTCAATGCTTAGAAAAGATCATCTACAAGTGTTGAGACCCATATTTGATAGAATGCATGAATTTAAGGTCTGCTTAAATCCAAAAAAATGTGCATTCGGGGTCACCGCATGGAAGCTATTGGTATTCATAGTGTCACATTGAGGCATAGAGGTAGACCTAGAGAGAGTTAAAGCCATACTGGACATGCCACTGCCGACCAACCTAAGGAAACTAAGGGGATTATAAGGTAGGCTCCAATCTATCAGGTACTTCATAGCCCAATTAGCAGACAAGTGCCATCCATTCCAGTATTTACTACACAAGTACATAACATTTATATGGATAAGACAATGCAAACAGGTGTTCCAAATATTCAAAGAATATCTACTCAAGTCTCCCATATTGGTGTCACCCGTCCAAGGAATACCTTTACTTCTATACATCTTGACAAATGAATCAACATTAGGTGTACTCTTAGCACAACATGATGACACAGGCAAGGAGAGAGCTTTCTACTATCTCAGTAGAACATTGGTAGGCTATGAACTAAACTATTCACCAATTGAAAAATCATGCCTAGCAGTAGTCTTCGCTTCCCAGAAGCTGAGGAATTACATGTTAAGCCATCAAACCAAGTTGATAGTGCATATTGATCCCCTCAAATATCTACTAAGAAAATTCACACTCACCGGACAACTAGCAAAGTGGGTGATGACCCTAAGTGAATTCGACATAGAATACATAGACAAAAAATCCATCAAAGGGCTAGTGATTGTGGATCAACTAGTAAAGGGAAATATTCAAGATCATCAGCCTATCATATCTGACTTTCCAAATGAGTCTATTATTACACTCCAATTGGAAATAGAGATATAGAAACTATATGTTGATGGGTCATGCACAAACCATGGTGCAGGAGCAGGGATAGTACTCATCACTCCAAACAATTATGTAATACCCAAATATTTCAGACTCAACTTTCCCTGCACAAAAAATATAGTCGAGTACAAAGCTCTAGTCATCGGAGTAAAGATAGAAATATAATGGAGAATCAAGAACCTTAGAGTCTATGGGGATTCATAATTCATCGTTAGCCAAGTAAACAATGACTATATGAAAAAAGATGAGAAGCTAATACCATATAGGGAGCAGATGGACAGATTGCGCACTAAATTTCATTCCATAGCCTTCGAGCAAGTACCAAGAGCTCAAAAAAAGTTGCAAATGCAATGTATACCATAGCATCCTTGATCGATATGCTAGGAAAAAAACCAGATTCTAGATTCTGGTGGAGAAACTCATGATGCCATCACATCAAGCACTAATCATAGGATCAACGTGTGTCCTTTTTGGTCCTAAAACCCCATGCTCCAATGACGTGTATAATTACCTCCAAAATAGTGTCTTACCTCTTTACTTGTCTAGGAACCAAAAGAATTCCCTCATCTGCCAAGCCTCTAGGTACACTATTCTCGCAACTATTCTATATAGACGAAGTCTAGATGGAATGCTATTATGATGTCTCACTTCCACGGAATCCCAGAGAGCTATGTACGAGGTACATGAAGGAATTTTCGGAACCCATGGAGGTGGAAAAAAATTAGCTAAAAAGATCATCCACATGGGATGCTACTGGCCCACAAGAGAGACAGATGCAAACAAGTATGTACAAAGGTGTAGGCAATGTCAAATTCATAGAGACCTCATCCATGCACTAGCCCATGAACTTAATCCTATCACTTCACCACTACCATTTTATATGTGGGGATTTGACCTAGTGGGCAAAATTACACCATCTTCATCTAATGGACATAAATAAATCATAGAAGCAACATAGTACTTCACTAAATGGGTGGAAGAAATTCCCCTTACCTACATAATGGGAAATAAGATCTCAATGTTCATACTCAATAACATCATCTGTCGGTATGGAATTCCTCAAACCATCCTGACAGATCATGATACACCTTTCCAAAACAAAGATGTTGAAGATCTATGTGAACAATTTCATATCAAACAAGGTTTCTCTTCATTCTGTTATCCTCAAGGGAATGGTCAAGCTGAAGTGACAAACAAGACCATTTTGAAAATCTTGAAGAAAATAGTTAATGAATCAGGGTGAGACTGGCATTTACAGCTTAGTCTCGCATTATGGGCATACAGAACTAGAGTGAGAACACCTACATGAGCCACTCCTTTCTCACTAGTATACAAATTAGAGGTGGTTCTACTCCTCAAAGTGGAAATCCCATCCCAGAGGATATCATTGAAGAACCTGATTTCAGATGAGGACTACATAGTAGCAAGGCTCAGTGAGCTGGAACTATTAGATGAAAGAAGACAAAATGTATTCAACCACTTACAAGGCTATCAGAATCACCTTAGAAGGAATTATCACAAGAAGGTGAGACCATGAAACTTTGAGGTAGGAGGCCTCATCCTAATGGAAAACCAAAAGAACCAAGTAGGGAGAGTGAAACCAAGAAAGTTAGAGCCTAACTGGTTAGGACCATATGTCATTGTCAACTTTACCTAGAGTGGGGCATACCAAATGGAAACACCAGAAGGATATCAACTCCTAGGATACATAAACAACATGCACCTCAAGAGGTTCTATGCTTGAGGTCTCAATGGTTAAGGAAACTATCTACATATCCAGAAAATACCCAAAAAATAAAAAAATACAAAAGTTTACCTTGGTGAAAACCTGGTAAACAGGCGCCTTGGTGACAACCAAAAAAAAAAGAAAAAAGAAAGAAACAAAAAATTAAAGAGAAACAAAATCACTCTCTTAGTGAAAACCTGGCAAACAGACGCTATTGAGTAGGTACCTTGGTGAAAACCTGGCAAACAGGCGCCAAGTGTTCAAATCTGGCTTCACCATGAATGAACTCAAAGATCAAAAAATTGAGCAATATTCACATGAAAGATATACTACACAAGCTATATCTAGAAGTACAATCCCCTATAAGCACCAACACTTATCCATGGTTAGTACTGGTCCACCAGACTAGGGGGCAATTCTAAATATCCTGAAAAAATTCCCTAAAAATGTCAAAAACTCATGAAAAGCCTAAAAAGATCAAAATGTCATGAAAAAAATCAATCTTCATCAAAAACATAAAAAAAATTGCAAAATCCCAAGAAATAGAACCAACTCGGTTATCAACAAAGCAAAGGGTGATCTAGCCAAGTCAATCAATATCAAAATCATGAGCTTTGCAAATCAGCACAGGGCCCATATGACACAACTTTATCAGCTATCAAATCTATCAAACAAGAAAACTAGCGACCAAGCTAATCAATCAAATGTCAAAACCATGATCTTTGTGAATCAGCATTGGGCCCATCAAACACAGCTTGATCTGCTACCCAAAACAATCAAAATCAAACAATCAATCATCTTACACACTGATGGATATGCTCAAAACTAGACATATCAGTCTTACATGAGTCATCTATTACTAAAACTAGACACACTCAAAATAATAAATCCAATCAAGCCTATCACAAGAGTCAAGCCAATCAAGAGAATCAAGCTAAATCAATGAAAAAAAAAATGTTGACTAGGTCAGTCACTTGGTCATATGTTAGTCTATATTTCGTGGTTATGTTCTTAAACTACTCCAGGATCTACCAAGTGAGGAGAGTAGCTATGATGGATCATGACTTATTTTCTTTGATTATTATCTATGGAATGTTTCACTTCAATTATGGGGCAATGATGATTTAGGATAAATACGGTAGGCATCATCACTTATCTGGCAGCCACACAATTCCACAATCTGAGCTTAACCCTGGGAAAGAATTGGATATTCCTTCTCTGTTATCTGCTTGTTTATTACCAATAGAATCATAGAGGTATCCATATGGTCTAAGATATGGGTGCATTGGATTTCTATCTTGTTTTTTTAACTTTATTTTCAAAATCAATAGAATCATAGCGGTATCTAGATGGTCTGAGATCTGGGTGCATTGGATTTCTATCTTGGTTTTTTGTCTCTCTTTTAAAAATCAAGAGTTCATAGTGGTATCCAAATGGTCTAAGATCTGGGTGCATTATAATTCTATCTTGGTTTTATTTTTTTTGGATGGTCAGGGAGCAAAGCAGTATCCAGATGGTCAATATCTAGGTGCTTTTGGCTCTCTTTCTTTTCAAAATAGAGATCATAGCGATATCTAGATGGTCAATATCTAGGTGCATTTGGATCTCTTTCTTTTCAAAATTGGGAACATAGCTGAACACAGATGGTAAATATCTAGGTGCACTAAGTTCTCTTTCTATTCAATCTCTCTACTCCTTCCGGTTATCAAGAGGTTACAACAGTATCCAGATGGTCTGAGATATGGGTGCATTGGATACTCTTCATAATTTCATAAAAAGATGTATGATGAAAAAAATTGGAAACATGGCAGAGACTTGGGTCGCTCATCCATTCTATCAATTCATATCTCTCAATTGTCAACCATCCATTCTATCAATTCATATCTATCAATTGATCCCTGACAACAAATTCTACACTAACTTCCTTCAAACTAACACATGCATTACTCAGATATTTTGTGCATAATAGATTGCATTCATTCCATTTAAGTGCATCAGAAAACAAAAAATAAAATCAAGAATCTTCATACATGGTAATCATAATCAAATGCATCCATAAAACATCTCATATAAACATGCATTTCATAAACACCATCCTGCATACACATGTCAGTATCATAGGAAACTAAAATCATACATCTAAGAGTCTACATAATAGAATTGCATAAACATTTGATCATCTAAGCATAAATCATGTAGATTCATACATATAGCAAGTAAACCAATGCAAATCATATAAAATCACTAGTTGCATCACATAAAAATCTCAATATCTAAGTACAATGAATGGTCGCAAGTCTGAACAAAAGGAGGTGATCAATATGTATATCAATAAATATTAGTGTGTCAAGATACAATCATTGATAATCCTCAAAGTATATCAATGGGACATCACTATAAAAATGGTACAACATGATAAAAAATGGAAAGTCCATGGAATCAACAGGAACTACCACCACCCTCGCCACCATATGGATGAGGGGGTGGAATATTAGAAGAAGGCCTCTGCGATGGACCAAGAGGTCCAACACTACTGATCTGGGACCTCTGCGCCCTGCTAGATCTCTGTGAAACTGTATAACTAGGCACACGCTAAGATAAAGGAACTACACCCTCATAGTGGCATCACCAGTACTCTATCTCTCTTTGGGCATCCCACGTAGATCTGTAAAATTTATCATGAACATATCGATGGGATGCATCTTGTACACTATCAATGAAAGATCGAATCTCTAAAGGAGCCTGTCACTATCTTCACTCTATGATAGTAGCCCTATCCTTTGTGGTAGTATCCCTAGCCTCAAATGTTGTGACCCTACTCTTCAATGTTGTGGCCCGTGCATCAGAAGAAGCCAATCTAGCTTACAGATTGAATATCTATTATGTAAGATGATCAACCTTTGAATGATCAATGTCCATCCTCCCATTGCCACATTCATCTCCCCCTCCTTGCCTCTATGTCTCAATCCCTCATCCCCTCTCCCCTACACAACCCATGAGCCCTCACTACCCTCACTATCTCCAATACTTCTACTCCGAGTATAAGTGCTAGAGCCTGAACCCTCCCCATCCAAAGCCTCAACATCAATATCACCAATCTCTACATCAACATCCTTAGTGACTACTCTATCCTCTACTCTCTCAATAAGCACAACACCAGTGTGATGATGCACTCTCTGAACCAGCTGAGGACCCTTGTCTAAATCCTCCTCCTCCTTGAGGATGGCTCCCAATCCAACCCGCCTGCTACTACTACATCCTCCCCTAGTCCTCACCCTACCACCATAATTGCTAGGACCACAAACATCTCTGTCATCCCCATCCCTCCCCCACCCCCCATTACAGCTACCATCTCTCCCCCGTCCTCCACCTCAGCCGCCATCATGGCCTCCATCCCTACCACCAACTCTACCACCATTGCTACCTCCATCTCTCTCTCAACCCCGCCTCTGACGATACCTCCTCATAAGGGTACCAGCAACAAGATGAAACACATCAGTTAGTGGATCAGGATGAGATTGTTGCCACCAAGCATCATACTGTGGATTCATGCCTACAAAGAGAACAAGTTCAGACATCAATATCATAAAGATGATAAAGCATATATGACTAATCAAAAGATAGCTACATCAAAACAAAGCAAAAAGATAGTTACATCAAGCAGGGGCAATTCAAAATACATATCGGTATCAATAGTGGTTGATCGCCAAGTCCATGCAACAAGAAGAAGACTCTGGAACTCAGTAATCATAGAATCAAGAGGAATGACTACACCCCAAAGAGTAATATCCCTTGATCTCCAGACAAAGTAATCATAAGAATCAGAGACATCTTATCTCTCGCCAAACTGCCAAAATAGTACCCTGTCGGTGTTGTGGAAATCAATCATATGAACGTGTTGGTTGACACACCCAATCAGGAACCTGCACTGTCGACAAAATGGAAGATGTACATCCTCCCCATCTCACATAGGAGAGTCCCTGTAAGGTCAATGAAGTAAGGCATCATGTCCAACTACTATCGCCAGTACATCAGATGTCCCATATGGGACTAAACAATAGCACAGTCACACATAAATACATAGGGTCTCCCCAGAGGAAGATCATGAGCACCTATGGGCCTACACATAGAAATGTGCTCCCACACCCATATCTGTAACAAGGTGGCTCCACAACTAAGAGACTTACCTCCAAGGTAAGCTGCATAAAACATATGGAAATACATGTGGGCCAACATGCATGGTCCCCAAGCATATAAGGTATGGTCTCTCACCATAACCTAAAGGAAAGCACCAAAACTGACAGAGAATCCATGCTGCCAAAGATAGGGATACAAGATCCCACAAATAAAAATACCTAATAAGGTACTCAATCGGTTTGAATCCATGCCGAATCTAGACCGCAAGATATCATAAGGATCAGACATGCCTAATTGATCTTGGGGAAGATCTGATAGCTTGAACAGAGTAGTGACACCAGAGTCCTGATCATACTCTTTAAGGGCACCTTGAATAGGAATCTAAAGAATGCGATATGAATCCTCCAAAGTGACTGTGAACTCGCCAATTGGTAAAATAAAGGTGCATGTGTCAGAATGCAACCTCTAATAAATTATAGATTAGAACCCTATTGGTCATGATCTCAGGCATATAACACACCCTGTAAAGACATAACTCCCTCAGTATACCCCTCTCTACCTCAGAAAGATAGAAGCATAATACTAAATTTGCAGGTTTCGACTCTGGCAATGCAAAATAGTCTTGGTGTACTGCAAAACAACACATAGAAAAATATTAGTATCAAGTTAGAAGTAGAACATCAGACAAATCATAATGCATGAAAAAAAAAATTATAGACATGTCAATTGCAGCATTCATTAGACAATTGCGGTACTTTTACATCATTTGCGACACTCAAAATTCAAGTGTGGCATACTTTCTGCAAATGCGGTAATAAACCTAGCAAATGCAACACACTTATCAAATGCGGCATGCATTCAACAATTGTAGCACAGGATCCGCAATTGCGACAAAACAGCAGCCTATTGCGGCATCTTATGCAAAAAATACAAAAAACCTATTTTTTTCAAAATACAATAAATGAAGCATTAATGACAAAGGGACAAGGCCACTCACCGAACATCCTGTGCCAGTTGGATGACAAAAAGTACAGACCCAATCATACACGTACACGACGCCTGTTATACCCTCCATAGCTCAATGAATAGCAAAGAAAGTAGAGAAAAGAAGAGACAAACTTACCAAAGATCCAATTCTTGCAGAGTGCAAAGTGACAAATGAATGGCTCGCCTAGATATTTATAAAGGATTTGAAAAAACCTTAATTCCTCCAGGACCTAAAATTTATCTTCCCAGACCCCAGAAACTCCAACACTCAATATTAGGGGCATAATGAAGCATTTTCAAGATTAGTCAGATACCCAGATTATCAATTTACAATTTCAACAAATTAATGCCCATGTCACGAATTTTCGCTCAAATTTGTTGAGGGGGAATAAATACACCTACTGTCGTCGGGGCAAGCTAGGGCAGGATCAAAATAGAGAATCTTTGATACACTATGACAAGCCATAATGCATCAAAGAGGGGCAAATGTAGACACCCTAAAATGGCCAGACTTGCGACTTGAATTTAAAAATACTAATTTTCATCTATTAATTAATGGTTTTTTAATCGTTAATTAATCATCTATTTTCTTCTAAATTCATTTCATTTATTAATTGATGGTTTTTTAATCGTTAATTAATCATCTTTTTCTTCTAAATTCATTTCCCTAATCATCTAACCAAATTACCAAAACTATTTAAATAATTAAATTTATTTAATTAATTAACCTTAATTGATTAATTTCCATTAATTAATTAATTAAATTCAATTTCCTAAAGTTTAAATTGAATTTCATTCAAATAATGCAATTCTAAATAAAAAAGAATTCAATTATCTCACATGTTGAAAACTTTAAATTTAAAAATGAATTAAGTATTCATTTATCTTCAAAGAGATAACTTAGTTAGATCACATGGGTTACTCCACCCACCTCTTCAGTTCACATGGGTTTCTCCACCCATCTCTTCAGTTTTAAAAGGTAACTCAAAATTAGCTCTTCAGTTAACCAAACTCTATCTCCTCTCTCTCAGTTGAAGAGGTGGAGTTTACTAATGGCTTCTCCAGTTCCCTTTGATCTCAATCGTTCATCTTCCTATCTCTGAGATTGATCTTAACCATTCATCTCATTCTCAATTCCTATATACAAACCCTTCATAACCATTTGAAGGATCCAGGATTTCAATCTCACATGCACCATTACTTTGTCAGATTGGTTCAAGCATCAATCCATCTTGTGATCACACACACATTCAATATCAAATTCTCGACGCTCCCAAGTCATAGACACTGCCCACACCAATACTGAGCATCAAAAACAGGGTTTCGAAAGGAGTAGAGAGAGACAATAGAAGCTTCAAGCAATTGGGTTTGCATTCATTTGTTTTCCTCTTATTTTATTGTACATCTTATTGATTCTTAGTTTTGTTATTGGTAGCTATTTCTATTTGATTTCTCCCCATTGCAAATTGGTGCTACTAACCCCTTGTTGAATTTGAGAGTGTTACTGATTTTGATCCATCGCAACAAAGATAAGAGAAAGTTTCCAATAATGAAGAACAATAAGGTACAATTTCCACAAGGATCATCTATGAAAAATTCATGAACATCAAATCTCAATGGTAATAAGAATCACTACCACCCGACCGCATGGAACCAAAGGTCCACTCCCACCATGCTGAGGAGATAACAACAGAGCCCACTCAGATAACATAACAAGAAGCCAAGATCATCTAAGCAAGGGGATCTTGAAATCTCTCTAACTCAAGGGAAACTGACACATGTAGAAAACTTAGACTGTGTATAGGAAGGTTTCATCATATATGTCTAACCCTTAAGTTTCATCTTGGTAGTCTCTCTCGATCCTGACACTTAAATGACCATATATGGTATCAATGACTCCTCAACTAGACAAATCCATCAACTATTTGAGAACCATACCTCGCAAGGCAGAAAGCATCATCTCATCCTCCATCTTAGCCTATACAATCGCTCAAGCATGGGTGAGGTACCATATCTTATTAATTCATTTTAAACACCCCAATTATGTATTATATTATCACTTGATTAAGAAAACTTACAATAAGCAATCTTGGCTGCCACTTGTGAGCCCCGACACTTATTGAAAGCCATCCCCTACTACACAGCTAGATAACCTACCCTAATGCTCCAACCAAAAGAACTAAAAGAAAGAAAAAAACCAAAACCATGAGGACTTATCATAAATCATAAATTAAGATAATCACCAAGGAAAATGCTAGAGCATAACAAATAACATATAATCCTATACAAGGATCCAAACTATCCATCCATACTAGACATCTCAACAGAACAATGCAAATTCACGTATCACATCACAAGATCAGTTATCATCAAAACATCACAAGAACCCATCTTCAAACATGGACTAACATAATCCACAAGATAATCATTCAGAACATTGAACCACCATAACAATAGAAATAAGGTGACCAAGATAGTTAGGACTCAACACAAAAGTGGTCGTCACCTTTTCATGGTTAATTAACATAATGATCGGAGACTCAGAGAACACACAACATAAGAAACAAATGTAACACAACCATACAAGAACCAATCAAGAAATGAAAATGGTTATAAATACTCCACAATATGAACCCAAAGTGCACAAGAATAGATCCATAAAATAATTCAAGTTCCAGAAGACAAAATCCCTCCTAGGGTATCACTCTACCCATAACGACAATTAACCACAGCAAAGGCAAAATAAAACTCCAATTAAAATAACATATCCATATATAAACTATCTTCTGATCAAATATTATAATTAACATTAAGTTGTACCCCAAACTAATTATGAGTTAATTAAATTATCCAAATCCCCAATCTATTATTATTAACTTAGGATTTTATAAATATATTCCAAATCTCTTTCTCATAATCAAATTCTTAAATTTAAATATAAATTTAATTTTAAAAGTAATATATAATCCAAAATATATGTCCTTAACAATTTATGTTATAACCTAAATATTATACTTAATTAAACAAAATATTAATCAAATAGAGTTTAAAAATAAAACATTTGACAAAATTAATATAAATTAATTTATAAATCAAATAATATAAATTAATCTACAATAATAATCAATGAATATTAACTATAAACATTTATAAATAAACTAATATAAAAATAAATTTTAAACTAATTAATCTAATTAAGTTTTAAATAAATAATAAATAAGATAGAAACAACTCATTTTAACTTAACCTTTATTTAAAATAAATAATAAAAGTAAATCTTAGTAATGGGGGTTACGTGGCCCCCACTCTGGTTTTCTTTTTAATTCAATAAAGAGGTCATTTCTATATATAAATATATAACAGATAATTATTTACTGTCTTGATTTATTATTATTAATTTTTTTAATAGAAGGAACATTCCGCCAAGATGAAAAATATTTTTATTTTAATTCTTAAAAAAAAATTCGTTTATTTCCTAAAACATATATTTTTAACCAAATATTCTAAAAATGGTTCTATCAAATTTGTATGGTTTAATATCAAGGGTTTTAACAAAGTTCTAAAACAAACCCTAGCTAATTCGATTCAACTTTTCTAATGTTTTCTAACACAATTTTGGACCATTTTGAATCACAACCCTAGAAAACCCAATATCAATTTTGAAACCAGAATTTCCTAAAGAAACTCAATCTACCCAGAAAATAGATGTGACATATAAACAGGAAAACCAAAACCACAGATTCATACCAATAACTATAATCTAAGATTTGACAAATACGAAGCAGACAAGGAATTTCACATAAGGAGATTTCAGTATTTCATACGCATAGAAGATGGGGACCTGAGTACTGAAATCAAGGATTCAAACCCTGCCCCAAACCTCTAGTTGACAAAAGCCACAAAGAACAATCTAAAACCTTCAGAATCCTAAGCTTTCATAATTTATTTCATTCCAAATCTAGAGTCAAAACCCTACAAAAATCTTTGCAACCTGTGTGTGCAAATATGGCCAAAAGAAACCTAATAAAGAAAACCTACTCAACCTAGAGTTTCCAAAACTCATGCAACCCTAAAAGAGAACTCAACTGAAAACTCAAATCAGAAAAAAAAAAAAAAAGAGAACTCCACTTAAAATTGAGTAAAAATAATTAATTTATTTAATAATTGATAATTACAAGCACTTTCCAATTTAGCCAATTAAATTAGTTTCTTACTTCAAATTTATATTTTATTTTTAATAAAAGAATGTGCAACTTTAATTGCATAATAATATATAATTAACAATTAATATTTTTAGCATATTAATAATATGCAAATTGATAATAAAATATCAATTTCTTAATTATGTTTTAAATTTCAATTTTGGATTTAATAATTAATTAAATCATTTATTCTCAAAATTAGACTTTTTAATTAACACATGTATTTAATTATTTTTTATTAATTAAATAACATCATATTTAATATTTCCAAATTTAATTAGATTTAATTATAAATTACATAATTAATCTAATAAATCACTCACCCAACTAACACAAAAATCACATCAATCACATGACAAGACAACATGACAACAAAACCGACCGAACCCAAAATACCACAAACAAGCACAAAGGAAGGGTTCACGAATGAAGTCACCTTGACGAATTCGGAAGGTAGAAAATAAGAAACTTGTCCACTATTTGAGGACATTAGTGGCTTAAGTTGGGATTTGGACCTGTCTGTTATCTCCTCTCTCTTACCATTGACATATTACGATAAATCACGCTCATCCTGATAATTCAGGGAAGTCGATGCCGGATACCTGCAAACTTGCAACACAAAGTTGAGCATGTACACAATGTATATATAACAGACAATGATAGGGCTCATTCGATCGTGTGGATCTCACAATGCAAGTAACTATGTCTCCGTCCTCTACCACATCAGACACATCATACAGAAATGTAAGATAAACACGCCACACAGTAATGTAAAAGATATATGCCAACCATACACATGCAAGTATGGGGTGAGTAAAATCATCCTAACATATGCATAATCATCATGAAAATAACCAAAATATTTTGGCAAAAATATTGAAAGTAAATTTATGGGTGGGCACTACAACACTCACCAAGCAACTGAAGTCAGCAAAGAAATATCAAGAGGCACAAAAAGTAAGAATCATTGAGATACTTGACTATAAGGAAGTAGTTTAAAATACACTGATATTAGCTGAAGAAGATATAAGAAAGTCTGAGACTAAAATAGCTGAGAAAGAATATGAGAATCAAACACTGAAATGTGAAGTTGAAAGATTGGCTAGGGAACTAAAAACTAAAAAAGAAGCCAATGAGATACTAAAGAGAAGTGATGAAACACTAAGATCATTGGATGCACAGATCAAAGGTTAGAAACAACCTACTAGCAAAACTGGACTTGGATTCAATAGTTAGAGCACTACTGAGAAAGGAGAATCGTCTAAGCAAGCTTAAAAATAAGACACTCCTTCCCCACCGAAGAAAAACAAGCCTAGTTGTTACCACTGTGGGAAATTTGGACATACTACAAATGTCTGAAGAAGTAAAAGAGGTAAGTCACCAAGCTCACCTAAGTTTGATGGGTATTTCTATAACTGTAATAAGTATGGGCATCGGGCATTTGAATGCAGATCAAGAAATATAAACAACACAAGGAAGCCTAAATTCAATGGATACTATAGTACTTAAAACCAATACGGTCACAAGTCTGAAGAATGTAGATCGCCAAGGAGAAATGACAAATGGGTACCAAACTGACATAATATGCAAAGTAACTAACAAAATACATCTATACCATGAGACTAAAATACAAGGATATCATGTTTAGTCTATAGAAGGTATGGAAACATAGAATAAAATTGTATGTTAGTTCATGGAAGAAACAATAGGAGAACTTGGAGAAACCCAGGAATGGCATGTTTCCATTGTCACAAGCAGGTCACCTTGCCAAAGACTGCAGGTATCAAGAGAAGTGAAGACATATTTTTCCATTAGTATGAAAGGAAAAAGAGTTTTGAAACTGTTAGTAACACCAATACCAAAAGACAGGTTTAGTGCAAACTGACAGACAAGTTCACAAAGGAACCCGACGACACAGTTTACTAGTGCAACCCAAAAATGTTACAAGAGGAACCCGACATAACAGATAACACAAGAACCCAACAAGAAGATTATAGTGTAACCTGACATAACAGATAATAAAGGAATCTGATAGAATACACAGCAACCTGAGAATCAGTCTACCGAGAGACAGTTATAATCCTGAGAAATGTGGATCTGACTTCCATGTCAGATAAAACTCTTGTGTTTTATATTTAACTTTTTTATTAGCTTTAAATCTATTTCTTGAGGGAAAATAAATGTAATTGTAATTGGTTTAATCAGTCTAACTGATTGAAAACATGAAAACTATGAGATCAAGGTCAAGTCATAAACCTTTGATCATAGAGTTATCATTGTTATGCGTGAAACTCATTTAGGTAAAACTCATTGTATAAATAGATGTGTAATCAATCAGAACATATGGAGGTGATGATGATTTTAGCCGCAAACACTTCTATAGATTAGAGATAGTGTTTTATGCAAAAGAACAACCAAAGATGAAACCTGTTATCAAGAACAAGATCCAAGGCTACCAAGCAGAACAGAGGTATTGATCAGTCACTATAGGTGATACATTATATTGTGAACTTTAATGGATCTGTAATCAACAATTCTAGATTGCATATACTCAGGTCAATAAATATTTTTTACTATATTTTAAAAAGTGTAGCAAATAGAATAAATCCTTTGATAAGGTGGATTTAACAATCCTTTGTAAATCTCTTAACCGATTTCACACTAAACAGTGTTGCTAAAGCTCTTAACAAAGTAGACCTTAACTAGTCTCTACATGTTACTCCTAACAGGGTAAGATCATCAGAAGTGATCAAACTTGTAAGCCTTAACTAGCCCCTTCCATTCTATAGATAGTTAAGTTTTGTGGGTTTCATCCCTACCATAGTTTTTACCTTCTAACAGGGGTTTTCTGCGTTACCAAATCTTGTTTCATGTGTCAATACACTTCATCAATGTTTTTATGAATGTTTACATGCTAATTGAGTTTATGAATTGATATTACATGCATAAAAATATAAAAGAACATATGGTTGGTAATACAAGCAATTGATTACATAAAGGGTTAAGGTTAAGTGATAAATTTTTTAAGGGTACTGATTCACCCCTCCCCTCTCAGTTCACACCATTCCATTATTTCCAACAATTGGTATCAGAGCTAGATCTCTTATTTGGAAAAGTTTAAAAGACTTAAGAGAAAAGATCATAGAATTGAAAGGTATAAGCTAGACAAGAGTATTGAGAATCAAAAGTTAGAGATACAAATATTCTATGAATAATATAAAGAAGCAAGAGTAAAGATGAGAGTGCTACTAGATGAAAGAAAGGTTATTAAATATCACTGTAATGAAATAGACTATCATGAAAAAGAGATATCTGATTTAATTGAGTCATTAGGATCTACATCTAGAAATACATCAAACAGATCTGAAGGAAGCATTACAAGTCTAAATGAAATCCATCAACATCTGGCTGGACAAGTAAAATCACTGCAAATTGGTCAAGAGACATAGATGGTTAGAATGATTGGGGTTATGAACAATGCTAGACAAGCTGAGAAAGAAAGACCACTAGCCATTGATGATAGGAGGAAGATCACTGAAAAGATAAAAGAGAAAGAATCAGAAATACAAAGACTTACTAAACATCATCATGAGATCACCAATCAAATTATTCTTATGAGTCAGGAGGAAAACCGAATGAACATAGAACTAAATGGAAATTTGGAAGCTATTGGTGAGATAAGAGAAGAAAATGAAAGACTTAAGAATGAAGTAAGAATTCAGAAACAACACAATGATATGATCAAGAGAGATGAAGAAAGAACCAAAAGGATGGATGAATTTATGGATGGACAAAGAAGAGTCAACAAAAATACTGGATTAGGGTATACCGAGCATGGAGAATCACCATACTAAGCTGATCCAAAAGATGTCTAGACAAATCCAAGACCAAGAAATAATTCATGCAATCATTTTGGAAAACCAGGCCACACATCAAATGTTTGCAGGAGAAAAATAAAAGGCATTTCTAAATCCACATCTTCATTCATAGGAAATTGTTATAAATGTACCAAGAAAGAATATAAAGCATATGAATGTAAATCTGAGGTGAAACAACCAAAGAAGGAAACCTAAATGGAAAAGTACTGTCCTACTTACAAATTGCATGGGCACACATCTCTTGAATGCAGGAAGAAGGAAAAGCAATCATGGAAGCCTAAAGAGCAAGAAACTACTTATCAACCGAAAAGAGTTGGTAACTCATATGTTTGGGATTAAAACACATGGACAAAGTACACAACATGTGGTAGATATCGACACATATTAGCAAACTGCATGAGAAAATGGATGAGAAAGTCTAGAAGCTTGACTAACTCTAGAATGGCATGCTTACACTGTCATAAAGTTGGCCATCTAAGAAAGAACTGCAAAGATCGAGTAACATAGACAAGCACCTTTGCCAATGGAAATACCATTGAAGACATCAGGAAGATGAGAAACAAAATGTGGAGGAAATCTACAAACACTGATGATGTTGGACCAAGAAATACAATTGGTGACACCTTATCCAATGGATATGGTAACATCACCACCCCCACCTAAGATGAACAAGTATGGAACTGTACTATACTAAAGTTATACTTTACATTAGTTCAATTATACATAGTTAAAATGTCAAACTAGCATGATTAAAGATGCACTATGGTATTACTTGTTATAAATATATGAATGCAATCACGTCAGTCAATGCTTACCGATATTCATCAGTGTACATACAAAAGATAAGTTGTTAATGTAACCTGAGACTCATCGGTAATCATGTAAAATGGTTTGAAATCTTCGCCACTTACCGAGAACCATCGATAAACTTGTGAAAGGTCAAGTGAGTTGTCACTTACCCCGAGCCAAAAGTTTGTGTGATACCCGAGTGACTCCATCTTAAAACACCAAGAAGTGGGTAGAGCATTAATTGTGCCACTTAGGGAATCATCTATAAATAGGGTGACGGAAGAGATCATTATTCACAAAGCAATTAAGAGTGAAATAGAGAAAAGAGAAGCGCAAAGAAAAACTAAGCAACCAGATTGTAGAGCATTCCAAGAAGATTCACGTATTCAAACTGATCAACAGCAGCTACAGCAGGTTAAATTAAGTAACTTGAATCACCGAGCTTACAGTTTATTTTACAAAAATGTCCTGTATTCGTGAAATGATGGCAACCACTTCACAAGTTTCTAAGATCGAGAACACCAGAGAAAAGAAGGTTAATCTGATCAAGAACTCCACTTGTGAAGTACCTAAGTACAAAATGTGTCCAGAGGTTGCTTTGCAACCCAGCGATGCTGGAGCATTTTTAGGAATACCACCTAGGGTTTTACTGATTGAGGATTATCATTTTAACATACATTGCAAGATCGCCGAGATAGAACCATCAAGGATGAACACAAACACATCAAGGTCAAAGGGCTCACAAATTCCCTAATGTTCCTGAAGGAATTAAAAATTTAGTAGATTCGGATAGTGCTGAGTAGAGTGCATGACCAAAAGATGTGGCTCGATGAACCAAAAATAATCACCAGGGATGTCATACACACAGTGACAGGTTTTCCTATAATCAACAAGGAAAAATCACTCAAACATCCTCCTCTCCAAGACATAGAAAAGAATAACAATCCAGTTACATTGGATGAGATTATTGAGAAACCAGCCTATGATCCAAGGACATTGGATCCAGAGGTACTTACAAAGTACGTTGAACTTTGTAAAAGAAAAGATATCCAAGATAAGCTTAAGAAGGAAACAAAGGAAACTCATTGAAACAACCAAGGAAATACTACATCAGATTGTACCTGATAGAGATATTGATCAAAATGCTTCTATCTGGATAGTGCTAAGTAGAGTGCATGACCGAAAGATGTGGCTCGATGAGACAAAACTAATCACTGGGGGATGGCATACACACAGTGATAGGTTTTCCTATAATTGACAAGGAAAAATCACTCAAACATCCTCCTCGCCAAGACATAGAAAAGAATAACAATCCAGTTACATTGGATGAGATTATTGAGATACCAGCCTATGATCCAAGGACATTGGATCCAGAGGCACTTACAAAGTATGTTGAACTTTGTAAAAGAAAATATATCCAAGATAAGCTTAAGAAGGAGACAAAGGACACTCAGGTACTTGAAACAACCAAGGAAATACTATAGCAGATTGTATCTGATAGAGATATTGATCAAAATGCTTCTATCATTGATCAACTAGTCATTCTTACCTAAGTCATTACATCACAGAATGTGGATGCAAAGAAGGCCATAGAAGAATGTGTAGAACAAAAGTATCAATATAAATTGATAGAGAAAATCAGCCAAGAAGTGGTTGAGAACAAGGTAAATCTATCTGAACTAGTAAATGAATTGGATCCAATCATTTTAGAAGCTATCACCTTAATTCATAAGTTAAGAACATTAGAGCACTTCACTAAGGAAAATAGTGAAAAGATTGCAAACATAGATGCAGATCTTACTGCTAGTGCTCAAAGTCTCACAATAACTGACAATGCAATCAAGTTGCATTATGAAAAGGTAATAGAAGCAAAGAAGTTGAGACTTTAGATTCAAAAGGCAGAATCAAAGTTCAGAGATGAGGTAACTGAGCTACAGGCTCTACTGCTACCCAATCTCACACTACTGCAACAACATATGACTACGGCCAGATAATTGATAGCCACCCCAGAGATTTTTGTCATCGATGACATCTATGATATGTACGCAAGGATTACATTGGAGAAAATGGCCCTAGAACACCTTTAAGAGAAATGGGAGAAGATGATGGAAGACATGAACAACTCCCATTCCCACATTTTTGACAAGTTGTAATTAATTACACATTTTCCCTTACTATAAAAAAGGGGGGAAATGATATGATAAAAGGGGAGGATAAGGTGAAAAGGGAGAATAGTATAAAGGCAAGTGTACATACATATACATATATTATACTAGCATACACGTAGGGGGACTCATAATGACAAGGTGAACACATGGTGTACATGCTACACATTTTAGTATTTGCACATATCAGTTTTTGATACTAATGTCAAAGGGGGAGATTGAAGACATATTTTTCCATTAGTATGAAAGGAGAAATATTTTTGAAACTGTTGATAACACCAACACCAAAAGACAGGTTTAGTGCAAACTGATAGACAAGTTCACAAGGGAACCCAATGACACAATTTACTAGTGCAACCCGAAAATGTTAAAACAGGAACCTGATAGAACAAATAACAGAGGAACCCAACAAGAAGATTAGAGTGTAACCCGATAAAATAGATAACAGAGGAACCCGATAGACTACAGAGAAACTTGAGCACCAGTCTACTGAGAGACAGTTATAATCCTGAGAAATGTTGATCTGACTTCCACGTCAGATAAAACACTTGTGTTTTATATTTAGCTTTTTGATTAGCTTTAAATCCATTTCTTGAGGGATAAGCAATGTAATTGTAATTGTTTTAATCAATCTAACTGATTGAAAACATGAAAACTAGGAGATCAAGGTCAATTTGTAAACTGTTGATCATAGAGTTATCATTGTTATGCGTGAAACTCATTTAGGGAAAACTCATTGTATAAATAGATGTGTAATCAATCAAAACATATGGAGGTGATGATGATTGTAGCTGTAGACACTTCTATGGATTAGAGATAGATTTTTATGCAGAAGAATAGCCAAAGATGAAATCAGTTATCAAGAATAAGATCCAAGGCTACCGAGAAGAATAGAGGTATTGATCAGTAACTATAGGTGATACATTATATTATGAAATTTAATGGATCTATAATCATAAATTCTAGATTGCATATACTCAGGTCAATGGATATTTTTGACTACATTATAACAAGTGTAGCAAATAGAAGAAATCCTTTGAGAAGGTGGATTTAACAATCCTTTGTAAATCTCTTAACTGAGTGCACACTAAATAGTGTTGCTAAATCTCTTAACAGAGAAGACCTTAACCAGTCTCTACATGTTACTCCTAACAAGGTAAGATCATCATAAGTGATCAAACTTGTAATCCTTAATGCAGATAGTGAAGTTTTGTGGGTTTCATCACCACTGTAGTTTTCACCTTCTAACAGGGGTTTTATGCATTACGAAATCTTGTGTCATGTGTCAATACACTTCATGAATGTTTCTATCAATTTTTACCTGCTAATTGAGTTTATGAATTGATATTACATGCATAAAGATAGAAAAGCACATATGGTTGGTAATACAAGCAATTGATTACATAAAGGATTAACCTTAAGTGATAAAAATTTTCAGGGTACTAATTCACCCCTCCCCTCTCAGTACACACCATTCCATTATTTCCAACAAGAAGACTCCAACCGAGGAAGATTCATTTGAGAAACCAAAAGTAAATGTTGAATAAATGAGAGAGTAGATGAATAGGACATGGAAGAGAAAGACCATGGAAGATGGAACATCATTTGGGACAATTGAAGGCAACATAACCTCTGGATTGGGTGCAAGTGACTCTACCTAATAAATCATAAGGTATGTATAGGAACTGCAAAGAAATTTGTAAATATTAAATTGGTTCTTAGTGTATGTGCAAAGATCCACATTAGCATATTTAGATGCATTCAGATAAATATTATTAAATTCATATCTTATATCATTTCATAAGAAGTAAGTAGAGGCAATTGTTAAAAGGGATTGGTAAGGAGTTTATTGTTGTTTTATGACCGTTGGAAACCCTAAAGCCTAGTGAAAGCTATAAATAGACCTAGTCATTTATTATTGTAACTTATCATCTTCAAGAGCATTATGAAAAAAGTTGCAAAGCTGAATCTTCAATCATATTCAGGCAATCAACAAGGTATTCCTAAACTATTACAATCTTTTGCAAGATAAGTTGAATGTGTTTGGATATTAGTTGGTGTTTCCCTAGTTTTGTTTACACAATTGAACCAAAATTGTGAAGCCCTAAGTAAATCCAACAGAGAAATTGAAAGGATGGTACCAAAGCTTAAGAACCTATCTGTTGTAGAGAATGCTGAACCCGTGAACCCCAAGTATAAGCTACCACCACCAATAGCAGCTGAACCTTATAAAATGGGAGCCCTAACATCAATACCAATGAGGGTCATATTGATCAAAGATGTATGAGCATTTATACATTGCAGATTTGAGGAAATATGCATAGCAAAGATTGATATGTCATTTTAGAAAATATGTGTCAATAGAAAACTAAAATATAACCACGTTCATATGGAGACCAAGGGTTTGACTCATACCCTCCATATATCGAGATTATTCAAAAAATAATGGCTAAGAATGGTCCTCAATTGAGTACATGACCAATTCATGTGGCTCAACCAACCAGTGATGATCACAAAAGATGCTTTACACATTGTAACTGGTTACCTGATTGGTGATGAGACAAAGGCCATAAGGAAAATTGGGAAGAAAAAAAATAAGTGAATTGACAAAGGAAAAATGGGATGGGAGAGGTTTGAAGACATCCACTATTGAAGATCCTAAATTGAAATATGCATGTAATGTGGTATCCTACCAAGTATTTCAATCTTCCAGAGTTGAAAATGTACAATGTGGATCTATAGATTTGGTGTACAAAATTGTGAAGCACATGCAAATAAACATCTGTGAGATTTTTTTGAAGCAATTGGAAGATAACTTGAATACCATAAGGAAAGAAAAGTCAAATACTTTGAATTTTGGATCATTATTGGTATGAATATATTTCTTTTTCATGAATTTCTTCCCATCTATCGGTAATGTTACATGGAGCACAAAGGATCATGTCATGTATCAAATAAATGATTACGTCCTGAGTCTAGGTGAAGACCTTGATATGATTATGAATAATTATTTTATTAAATTTCAAGCTAAGGTGCATAATAAGTACAAGAAAGAACCCCAATTGGTTGAAAAATATCATGACTCCATATGTTTTGAAGTGGACACCGACACATGTATCATAAAGGTAGTTGAACCTAGAAGCACTTGGATACAACTTATGGGATATGAGATGGAAACAGACCTTGCAACTCAATAAATAGAGTTATTGTTAGCCAAACCCATTGACAAAAGAGCCAAAAGTTATGGAACCTATGAAGAGTTTAAAGAGAATAGTAAACAAGAAATCCTAATACCTAAATCCCAAAGGAGGACAGACAAAATGATTGAAAAATTATCAAAGGATCTTGGATTTGATGATGAAACATATGAGGATGAATCCTCTAACACAAAAGGGATAGAGCCACTAGTAATGAAGGCCTCATTGAGTGCTAAGACATCAATACCAAACACATAGTCCACAGTTACACTGAGAGCAAAAAGGAAATCAGAAGCTGATGAGCCAAAGAGAAAGACATATGTGAGAAGTAAGAAAGCTACAATCCAAACAAGGAGGAAATTGAACTTGAAAGAAGATAGTGAAACAGACACTGAAGACCTTATAAAACATAAGAATGTAAGCTCAGGTAGAATAAAAATGACTCTAGATGAGTCAATTGAGGTACTTAAGAAGAATGGAGGAATATTTGGAATCAGATACATGATGTATGATAAGCAAGATGATGAAGGTAAAACCGAGATAGAAAAGGCAGTCATTTTTTCGTTGAATAAGTTTAAAATTGCACCACTTGAAGTTGTCAACCATCTGCCTATTGAACTAAATAGAAAAATTGATGCTAGATGGAAGTATGCATTGAACATTGAAAAGAAAATGAGGGAAAGATCCCTAATTCTAGCACAACCTACTATGTCTGTAATTGAGATTCATGAGAAAATATAAACCTACTCTAACTATTTTCTTATCAAAAGTAGATCATTAAGGATCATGAATGGAGAGTTAGAGAAAGTACAAGAAGAGACCGATGTACAATGGAGCAAACTTCTTTCTATTTACATGGAAGATAATGCGGGAAAAGGTCAAGGTGCCTAAGAGAAAAGTAAGGAAGATCCTATTGACCTTACATTAGATAAAGAAGAAATCTTTATTGAAGATATTATAGAGGAGGACCCTGCAACTAAAATAGCAGATGATGAAGATGTAACAACTGAAAAGGACACAAAAATCAAACAAATAGATACAATTGATGTTGTTGATGAAAAATTATTATAAGAAGTTCTAGAAAAGTCAATGAGTATTTAGATGTTGATATTGAAATTTCTAAAATGGAAATTGATACAGAAGTGAAAGGCATTGAATAGCCTAAGGATAAAGAACAAGGAGAAGCTAAGGATCCTAAGGCCACTGAGCCTAACATAGAATAGAATACTGAGGCACCTTCCATTGAGGACACCACAATATAGAAGGAACAAGAGAAAGAACAAGAGAAAGAACAAGAGAAGGAACAAGAGAAGGTACAAAAGGAAGAAAATAAGATAGAATACCAGACAGAGGAAAAGATAGAAGAGAAAACTGAAGAGAAACAAGAGGAAAAGAAAGAAGAGTCACCGAAAAACAAAGGTACTGACAAGCAAGAAGAAATTAAAGCAGAAAGTATACCAAATGTATTAAAGGCATCTCCATCCACCATATTGTCTACTGATGATAGTATTACAAAGAAAATGAAGAAATAAAAGAAGAGGAAACATATAGACATGAGCCAACTGATCATACTACCTAAGGTAGATCAGGAAAATATGGACCATAATGAGATGAAGGAATATGTTGAGTTAGTAAGACTCAAGGCCATACAAAATAAATCACTTCAAAAGAAGAAATAAAATATTGTATTAGAAGATGTCAACGAAGTGTTACAAGATATTGTACTTGATGATACTACAAATGAAGAAGAAAATCTACTTTATCAAGTAGCAGAAATAATTGCGTGAACCAAATCAAGACACAATCAATGGGATGATGAAAATTCATTAGAAGAGCATAGATCAAAAGTTATTAGAAGCTATTTTGAAGAATATTGCACTTGACAAGGTAACTCTTTCTGAAGCATGCACGAACATAATTGTCTGATATTTTACTATTATTTCAGAAATTTTGTTCCATTTCCCAATTCCTTAAAGAGATCAAGGAGAAAGAGGTGACTATTGAACAAGAGCTAAATGAGAAACTAAAGAGAATTTCCACCGAGCCTCAATCCCTATAGAATTACTACTCAAAGATCAAATTGCTCATGGGAAAGCAGAAAGATCTCATAAGTGCAGAGCGCAAACTAAGGTTAGAACTCCTAGAGCTACAACCTACACTCATTTCCCACATGGAATCTATGCAAAATCACTTAAAGAAAGCCAAAGACTTAATTTCCACTACCGATGGCAGTTCATTAGACATTATTACTAGCATGGAAGCATATGTTGCTACTCAAATAGTTTTTATGCAAACACTAAATGATAGCTAGGAGGCAGACCTATCTAATACAAAGGCCAAGTATAAACACATTTTTGACAAGATATCTCTGGAATACAAGACTAAGTAAGCAATATTTTGACATGTTTATCAAAAAAGGGGGATATATATAGTAAAGGGAGATATACATAAGGGAGATATAAGTAGTAAAATATTGATAAGAATTATCTAAAGGGGAGTCATAACTTTTTAAAGTTTTGAAAATTTTGATGACTTTGAAGTTTTTTTTTCAAAATTCCAAACTAATGTCAAAGGGGGAGATTGTTACTCATAAAGAGAGTTTTTGTCATTAGTTTTCTATAAATTCATAAATTGGTGAAAGAAATAGAAGGAAGGAAGTCATACAATGAAGAAGATACAGTCGGTAAAGGCAACCGAGACAACCACCAAGCATCGATCACTTATCAAGTACTGAGCAAGTATCAAGCACCGAGCTAGCTATATATACTAAGTCATGAAAAGACAGTTACCAAGCACTCACAAATACTGAGAAGAGAGTATAGAGTTACCGAGAAAGTACAAGCATGTTTACCAAGCACTCGAGAGACAAAATTACATTTGAAATTAGATACATTAGATTTGGACACCAAACACAAAGCATTGCACATAATTAGAGGTAAATGTTAGTTGAGTCATTGGAACTCCAAATACATTATTGGAAAGGATAACAAGGAAGATCAATTAATGAATTTTTAGAAGTCATACGACATTGGAGATGTAACCTAAGTTTAACCACTTAATCTCCACCATTGATTCTTGAAGCCCTTGATCTATTTAACCGCCTGAATACTGTATAAGACATCAATTTTGAACGTTGAAAAAAAATTAAGAGAGAGAGTTGACATTGTAGAGGGTTGAAATTGTTAATATTATTGATAGAGTTGAAAGAGATGATGAATATGTTGAAATGTGAAGCAGAGGAGAGGTATGTAGAATAAAGAAGAGCTTATGATACTAAGTCATCGAGTGCAGAATAAGGTAACAGAGATATAGAACACACTAAGTATTGACAACATTAGATTGATGCACTTTTATCAGACATTTTGTAGTGAATTTTCTTATAAATAATGAAGTACAATTCCCACTTTTGGGTAGGCCCTAGCAGGTCTTATATTTTGTAAATCCTTTAACTAGGTATATCTCTTAGATTAGAGATTGTGAAATCCTCTAACAAGGTAGACTCAATAAGTCCATTTTACTCTTAACTGAGTATAGTACTCCTAATAGGGTAAGCTATCAGAAGTATGTAAATTTGTACCTCTGACCGAGTAACCTTTTTACAGTAGTAGTGAAGGATTGTGGGTGTCATCCCCATCACATTTTTTCCCTAACAAAGGATTTTTGTGTGACAAAAATCTATGTGTTATGTGTTGCATATTTTATGGTTTGAAATATTTACTTTATGTTCATCTTATGCATTGCATTCAAATCGCTAATAGATCAGAATGAATGGTTAAAATTTTTTAAGGGTACTGATTCACCCCTCCCCTCTTAGTACATAAATTTCCTAATTTATTCCAACTATACTAACAGTAACCCATATCCTACTTTAAATATTGACCATATATTGGATAATATGGTTTTCAATTATGACAAGATTTAGAAATTATAGGAGAAAATTTTCAATTTACAATGTCCAATAATTAGATTTTCTTGGTGATATTGTGAAAGAAAAGGATAAATATATATTATAAAGTTTGAGTGAGATGGAAAACCTGATATATATATATATATAATATTTTCCAAATCCTAGGTCAGTGACATGAGATATTCGCCAAATGGTGAATATTCATCACTAAAATTATCCTTGGTCCAAGCCCTGATTAAGGGTAACCTGAGAGAGTGATAATGTGATTTCCTTTAGGATCCACGTGGATCAAACCCTCTCATTTGTGAAGTGATGAGGAGGGAGTGTCGAGTAACTATTCTCGGAGTGGTAGAGGACCATGCAACCTTTGGCACATGGTTGAGGGTAGAGAAGTGACTGGAGAGTCACGGAAAATAGCATATTGACTGTCACAGTCTTGAGGATTGAAGGCTTGTCTACCAAAGCACCAGGAGTTGTGGTCTTGGAGCCATAGAGGAGTTTAGGAGGGAGATTCCCCTTAATTTCCAAGACATTGGAGAAGGAAAAATTCCCAAGGGAAGGGCTAGAAGACAAGAAGTACATAGGTTTGTGTTGACTATCCTAGTAAGGCAGTGAAATATGAAGTTGTTTTTGTTTCATTTGAAGATGAGTTTAAGGAGTCAAATGAACATGGTGGGTGTGTGAAAAAGAGTCTAAGGGGTTCTAGGAAGACCTATATGGTTTCTCATTTCACTTAGGGTTGTAGGGACACATTGTAATGATTGATTATTGTGATTGTTCAGTAAGGAAAGTTGACTGCCATAGTGGACATCAAGAGTGAGTTTTTGAATTCAAGTGTGGGATGCATAGTGTATTTGTTTGGAGAAGACATTAATATTTTTAAGGTGGACATGTAGAAGGATCCTTTTGTGTGAAGGATTAGTGGATCCATTGATAATGATCCTAGTGGATATGTCCTTGAAGGGAGGTTAAGTATTGGTGGATTAGGATAGTCACAACATCATGTGATCAAATATGCATTGATGCATGAGTGGAAGAGTTTAAATAGTGCAGACATTAGCATGTGGATCCTAGTGGAGTAGAATATTTATGTTTGATGACTGGGCACTGCATCAGGATTCTTTTGGACCAATGATCAAACCCTTATTTAACACATCACCACTTCCTCAAGGAATAATGGATACTAATAATTCTTCCAAAGAAAATCCTCAAAGGAAAATGAGACTTTCTTTCAATAAATGTGCAATAAAATCAACACGAAGTACAAATGGATCCATTTTAATTTTCTTGGGGAATTATACATATACCCTCTTTGGAATAAAAGTAACAAAGTGGTCCTTTATTGTTAACATGTTCAACAATGCAAGAGAATAATTCGACCATTACATCATCTAAAAGACCAATTAATAGCATACCAAGGGTATCTATGGTAAAAATTATAGATGCATATTGTGTGACCACTAAAATTATGCCAAGTACACCACTCATACCAAAGAAGAAGAGAATTATTAACATCTCACTAATTCTACCAAAGGTGACAAAACAAACGCATGTATTTCAACAAGCACAAGTTAACATGATGTCTCAAGGGAAGAAATCAAAATTATCAAAGCATAAGGTTCAAAATCTTGGTGATATACTTGAACCATTGGGATACCAACAAGAACACAAGGAACAATTTTTTTAATGTAAGGAAAACAATATCAAGTGGGTCAAAGATCTCATCATGTCAAACAACATGCTCAATGCCCACCAAAAGTGCAACAAGTGTATTAACAACAACCATCACAAAAATAATTTATGCAACAATTGCAACAAAAATAGTTTATGCAATAGCCACCATATGTTCCATTGTATTATGGAAAAAACTCTCCACATTATCAATATCCTAGTTATCCAACATTGCAATAACAAGTGGAGGAATCTCAACAATATTCAGGACAAAAAATGGCACAATCATGGTAGACACAAAAAAAAAAAACCAAGTCAATATTTGAGTACTACTATAGCCAAACATGATGTCACATTGATAGAATTATTAGATATAGAAACTCCAAAATTTTCACGACAGGCTCAACCTTCTTTTCATCCTATAAGAGGAATAGTTGATAGACAAAGAGGACATCCTGGGATGAATAATTTTTTTATTAATCCTTCACTTAATGATTAGATGATGCAACAACTCAAGAGATTGAAAAAAAAAGTTGAAGCATTAGAAGTAAAATGTAAGAAGACACCTTATACAAAATGTGACTTGTGTCCCAATCCCTTTGATAAGAGTTTGTATATGCCTCCTTTTCCAAGTGATTTTGAAGTACCAAAATTTGAGAAATATAGAGGGGAAATTAACTCGATCGATCATATCAGATAATTTTATACTACTTGCATTGAATTAAATTATGATGACACATATATCATGTGTCTTTTAGCTCATAGTCTTGGTGAACAAGTAATAGAATGGTACTCGAAGTTACCTGGAAATATAAAGTATTGGAATGAGCTAGTAGACAAGTTTAAGTATCATTTTTCTTTCAACATATCAAATGAGATCACATTAACATATTTATGTGAAACCAAATAGAAATAGAAGAATCAGTTATGGCATTCTTGTTACGTTGGAGAAATATTGTTAGTCAATGTCCATTTGACATTCTAGAAGAAAAAGTGTGTCTATTCATTGATAATATTGTACCATAAATGATGTATGCACTCAAAATCAAAAGTCCAAGTACAATTGAGAAGCTCATGAAAAAAGGAATCAATATTAAATATTTTCTTATCCAGAAAGGTGTACTCAAGATTAATAAAGAGAATAACAATGCGAGCACTTCAAATGAGAAATAAAAATTTTGGTCTTGGAATAAGAATATTACAAATGATGGTATCGTCGATGCACGAATGGTAAATACAACACAAGAAAAATTAAATCTTAAAGGACCCAATGCTATGAACATACAAATAGTGACTCAAGCACCACCTCAAACACAGACAACAAATGGCATGCCGCAAACTTGACAACGTCCACCTTTGAGAAATAAGGATGGACCTCCAAGATAATTTACACCATTGGGTGAACAAATTGATTTTGTATTACAACAATTGCTTCAAAACAAATTCATTCAATTACCTGATATTAGAAATGAACTAGTAGTAAAATCCCCCTAGTAGAATGACAATAAATATTGTGACTACTATCTATCCAAAGGTCACAAAACAACTTCTTGTTTTCAATTAAAACATATGGTGCAAGATCTCATTGATCAAAACCTATTCAAAGTAGAACCACACATCTATTCATCCAATACTGATCTTTTGCCAAATTTTAGTTTAAGGTTCTTTAGGTCCTAGGGGTAAAAATTGTTCTTTGGTGACCTACTTCTCATTCATTCTGAAACCTTCCCATAATGTGCTTATCCGATAAATTATTTTCCTTGCCTATTTGAGCCTAGCAAGTTTTCAATCTTTCTACTTCATCCAGTGTTTAGGTGATTTAGGTATGTTAGGAAAGGGGTGCCATAGCGTCTTTCAAATGAGAAGTAGTCACCCTCAGATCTGTAATGCTCAATATGTTTTTTTGGAAGATAAATATGTCTTTTATATAAGTGATTGGTAAAACTTTGTTCATAAAAAGAATTTTTCAACTCTCAGAGATATCAAGTTGCGAAGTAGTGGCAGTGATCATGCAGTTTCTGGAAAAGATGGTCTCAAAGGTGCAAGCTTGATACAAGTGAAAAGAGCATATAAGAAGTCAAGTGCCCTCGATGAAACAAAAGGTGTTTAAGTGCGCAAAGTATAAAAGGTGAAGCCGTCGGGATACTTTTCCGAAATAAAGGAAATAGGCTTATGGAAAAAGTATTCTCTTATATTCTTTTTCCACAGAAGGTAAAATGGTCTAATGTTCATTGATTCTGGCATTAGAAGGAAAGTATTTTCTTTTTCCGCAAGACTAAAGTTTTGTTTCAGCAAAAGTGGCTAATGAACATAAATTTAAGTGAAAGATTGAGGATTTTGAGGCCGTTATGTTCTCCGAAATGGGAATTTCAAATAGCCGTTGATTATCAAAAAATTAAATGCTAATCTTGTCATTGTGTCGATTAGGTCACCTTAATGTCATTCATGCGGCACCAACATTTGGATCTTAGCGGTTATTTCTTAAGCATTTGCCATCGTTTGCTGCTCACCATTTTGAATAGCAAGTCATTTGTCTTTAATCATGTTCTCAGTTTCACAGTAAATGGCTATTAAAGCTTCTGGTTATGAAAGATTAATTGGTATTAAGAGTGAATTGAAGGAAGTTTCTAACACATCTCTAAGATTCTTTGATCTCAGAGATTTGCATAGAAGATTGAATTCTCATCTAGTTCACCCTATTACACAGAAGCTCAAGGATAGTGGTCTGGTAGAAGCTGCAGGGTTTCCAATGGTAGTTCAAGCTCCTGAGCTTGTCAGAGAATGTATAGAGAAATATGACCCAACAACAAAGAAAATCTTGTTTCTAGATCAGTCAATTTTGCTAATGATTGATAAAGCCCTAATCCAATCCACTTTGGCATTCTGGAAAAAGATGTGTATTGCGATATTGACTTCAGTTCTTCTGTGTCTATGTTTAATGAAAAGAAGACTCTAAGGAGGGAAGACATGTAGAATACTTGGTTCTAGACCCCTCGATCAAAGAAAAGTAAGATGTCAAAGACTCTCTTTGGAATAACCCTAAAGAGGGAAATTGTTGATATCCTAGCCTTGCTGACCAGATTGGATGGAAAACATTAGATTTTAGATCTCATTGAACATAATTTCTTTGTTATTCAAGTTGTCTGTGCTAAAAATATGTTCATTGATTGGGAAGAAATCTTGTGTGAGAATCTTTCATCCTGGATGAGCTCCTGTTGAGGATTCAAATAGTTCTACATGTCTTCTTACTTGATCTACACTCTGGCAACTCAACACCTATGGCCTGGCTTACCAGCAATCCAGAACTTTGACAAAAACACCAAAATTTATGAGTTTTACCCAAATCTGCAATTGCATGGGAGCTTTGAGGAGTATAATACTGTGAATGATGCATTCACAATGAGAATTTGTCAGGAACTTCAAGGTTTCCCAGAAAGAAGATTCTTTCCAGAGCCCATCTCGGCAATCAATCAGTATGGATACTCTTTCATCCAATTCCCGAGTTTCTCTTATCTTCGGATAGGAGCCTTCTCCAAATTTCCTAAGAGACTGTCCCAGTATCTAGAAGATAAGGTGGTCTTAGTGGAGCTTTTCCAAAAGATATTGGAAGTGAATACTCTGTGTTCAACTGTGAAGAAGATCACTGAAATTTCCTTGCCTGTGGTGGTTGGTCTGTATTCCTGTGCATCCAGATATGATGCCCGGAATTTAGTAAATATTTTTGAGGATAAGATCAAGCTACTTGATTATGAGGTTCTTAGGCCTCAATATGATCCTATGGGTTTTTTTAGAGACCACCTGAAGCTCATACATGCCTACAGACATGTCCCAAATATTGAATATTTCTGGTCTGAGTGTTTTAATGAGTATCAGACCTGGGAGAAATTGTGGTCCCGTTTAACTTTGGATGAAATTACAATGTATAATAATGTTGTTGATGTATCTAATCTTGCAGATGATGGTCTCTTCATGCAACCTTCATCCTACAACTAGATCAAGGTGTTGCCTATTTCTTCCTCTCCACCAACTGGTCCAGTGATTGATTCATTGGAGCTTCTCATGAGAGGAATTATCAAGAGAATTGACAAGTGGGTAGAATGGACCAGAGTGCGACGGAAAAGAACTTCTGCCACAGGTTCATCTAGAGGAACAACTTCAGGAACTGAGCAATCATCTTCAGCATTTACTTCTTCTGTGGTGCCATCAGTTTCAGCAAGTGCAACACAATCCACTGGGCAAGGAGGTGACCAGCCCCCAGAAAAGAATATTCCCATCACTCTGACCTGCGGAGATGGTTCACTCCCAAACATTGGAAATGAAGTAGAGAAGGAAGAAGATAGGGAAAAGGAAAAGAAGAAAGAACAAGAGGTGTTGGTAACCAAACCTCCCTCACCAAGTCTAGTTATCACCTTGGATGACACAAATCCCATGGATGGTCAGGATTCCTCTCGATTGGTAAATACTTTGGCCCTTTCGGTGACCAAGGTTGCCTCCTTCCTTGTTCCACCACAAGATAAGCAGACTCCTCTAGTGGCTCAGAAGCTATTTGATCCTACGGATTTTTAGTCTGCAATTAAGGTGCTATCCATAGACTCATGGTTGGAAGAAACCATTAAGAAGAAGAAGAAACAACATGAGGAGGAAATTTATTCAAAGGACCTAATCCTTAAGGCAACCTCATCTCAGCCACCGACAAAGAAGGTGAAGAAGAAAAAGTCTGTGGTGGCCCTTTCCCATGATTCCACAACTGGGCATATGCTAATAGAAATAGCAAAGCCATAGAAAGAAGGAAAGTTTCATGAGATTTCAGCTCAATATTTCCAGATTAAAATCGTGGACCTAGGAGTGCCAGTGCATGAATCAATGGTGAATATCTGGAAACCACCAATGAGCTGATTGAGGACAGATTAGAAGAACTCCGGGTAGACAAGGAAGTCCTCAAGTCTAAAAATAAGGAGCTAGTAGAGTATATTCAATCTGCTCTTGGCACTACTTCATCTACTCAGTTTGATCCTAATGCAGAGGAGAATAAGAACTTGCTACTGAAGTTGTAGCAAGAGAGACAGTTTGGTCAAATTGGTAGAGCATGGATAAAAGCGATGAAGGTTCTAGGCCCCATTGTCACTGAAAATTTGGGGAACCTTCTACTTGATGCAGAAAAATTGAAGGATACAGCATCAAAACACTAGGAGACCATCCATAATGCATCCACTGGATTGATAGAGTAGTTAGGCACCTTGCAGGAGGTGATTGATATGAAGACTAGTGTTGCAATCTCTAATGGTATCCTCAAGACTGGACAAGAGCCATTATTTCACTGGAGGAAGTCTCTAGATTTTGTGGTTGAGAACTCAAACAGATCTACAAATGAACTCAAGACTATGATTAAGTTAGTACAAAAGGAGATGGATAAACTTTTTGAGTTTTTGAAAGTATTGCACACTGAATCTCAAGTTTCCAGAAGTGACAAGTTGGTGAATATAGAGCAAATGAAAGCTAAGTTTCTTTCTTTCATAGATGAGATTGTGGATCTGGCTTACTTCCAAGTTTTAAGAATCAGTGAGCTCTCCGCGATAGATGCTATGATAAAAAAGGAATCAGAGAAGCTCCAATCCTAGATTGCCAGGTTGGATGAACTGACAGAGATGCATGATTTTTGGATGATCCGAGCTGATAATATAATCATTTCGAATGCTCAGGATTTGGGCAAGGTAATGAATGCAATGAAGGCTTATAGAGGAAAATTCATTACATAGAAGATGACATAGAATCTGTTGACCTGTGTCATCTTCCCAATTTTTGTATATTGTAGCCATTTTTGGAATTTTGTCAGCTTTGTCAGTTTTTGTAACCAACCAAGTTTATTATTAGAATGTTCCTCTCAGAATATTGTAAAGAGGCAATCATTATTGAAACGGGTCATTTTGGAGAAGACCTATATATGTAAATTTCTGTAAAGTAAATGAGATCAAAAAAATTTACTTTGGGAAAACCCCTGTAGCTGGGACTACTGTGTGCGACTCTAAGTTTGAAGTGATTTTTGTTGTTCATCTTAGTTAGTTGTGTGATGTTTTGAAAGAAGATGCTAATACTGGAAATTGAATGAATAGTAATGAACCGGGTTTTGTTATCCTCATTTAGTGGATTGTATGTTTACTATCTTCAGCAAAAGTACTCTGTTTTCATTTCATTGCACATCTTAGTTCAATAGATTAGTACTTGCATAAGGATTTAGGAAGAAGGTTAATAGAGAATGAGATCAAGATAATTTGGGTATTGTCAAAGTTTCACAATCTTAGCAATTTGGGAATTGCATTGTTACACTTTATTTCTTCATCTCTGCTGGTAGGTGGTAGTTTGCATTCATCCCGCATTGCATAATAGTTTGAATTTCAGATTGTATGTCATTGAGTAAGTCCTCATTCATTTCCTAAGTTGTTTGAAGCTTTGAACAAATTGGTTGAACCTCTTCTACTCTTTAGTTAAGAGCATACCCCTAAAAACCAAAAGACAAAATTCATTGCATATCTTTCACATAAGGGATACTGTAGCTTTCAATTTAGGGGTCATTGATAGATTCCTACCATTGACCCAGTCTGTGGTTACTTTTTTTTCTACGAAAGCCAACATTGGTTATTTTCAAGAGTCATTATATAAATCAAATTAAAAGTAGACAAACTATAAGCCAACAGTTTCTGGCGACTCTGCTGGGGACAACTCAAAATTTTCCTAAGCTTTCTTAGTAAGTTTGTCTGTGTCTTTATTAAGTGACTTAGAACTTATCTATTTGTCATTCCTAATGCTACATTATGCATATCACTCTTAAGGAGAAATGGTGTTTCCTCACAAAGGACAAGTCCCACTAGACCAATACAGAAGAATCAACTTTGAGTTAGAAAGAGTAGAGGCCAACGTTGAATATTGGGAAGGAGTGTTAAGGGAAAGAAGATTTAGAGCTGCGTAGCTGCAGTAATCAGGTTCGGTATCTATGGATCCTAAGTATACCTAAAGTGTCTAGAGAGAGGGACATAAAGATCTTGTGTTTGAGGAATTGCAGAAGGCTAAGTTCCCTTTGTTAGAAGACCCTCTCCGAAGAGAAGAACCAATGTCTGGGATCCTATCTTTCTAGGTATCCGTGGTGCTCTCTTTCCACCACCACACCTTGTTTCCTAGATTTGTAGCCATTCTTCTATACCTCCTATCATACAAAATACTATCCCATTACTATGTAACGCCCTTACTCTTCATAGAGTAGCTGCTCCTACCAATATCAATTTTTAGGCTGTGCTAGTAACCCTCCCTGTTTCAATGGTCGTCCCTTGGGGTAATGCCATTGGGCCTCTTTAGCTAGGAGCTAATAACAACTTACCTCAATCTTCCTGAAAGAACTTTCCCAAGTTTAATGGAGATGGGAAAGTATCTGCTGATGAGCATATTGTAGCCTTCTTTTCCACATGCAGCAATGTAAACCCCCAGCATGAAGACGTGGCAGTAAGAATTTTTGTAGAGACTTTAATAGAAAATGTTGCCTACTAGTTTCAACATCTCCGTATGGGATGCATAACTAGTTGAAATGATATGAAGAACCGCTTTGAAGCTCTCTATAAAAGTACAAAAGATGAGCATGCACTTCTTACTCAACTCACTCAAATAAAGAAAGAACCTAGTATTCCTATGAGGGATTTTATTGCAAGGTTTAACAAGCTGGCTAACAGAATCCCCACTGCTAGTAGGCCTACAGCTAACAACCAAAAGATGTTCTTTATCAGCTCCATGCCTCCTAACATAAGTTTCCAAACCAGGTGAGTGCATGTGGCTAATCTTCAGGCTGCTCAAACTCTAGCAATTGAGCTAGAAGATGACCTCATAGCTGTCGGGAAATGGAAGTGAGAAGTGCAGAGTGGTGCCTCCACAAGCTCTATTTCTAGTGTAACCAGAAACACTGATGCAATGCTTCAGAAATTATCTAATGAGATGATTGCACTTAAGTGGAAAATGGGAAAGTCTACCCCATTCTTCCAACAGCCTTACCAGGATATTCCCAGAAAACAACATGAAGGTAAACAGTTGCAGTTGCCATCGACTTAGCAAAAGCTCACCATTGAGGCAGCTAAAAAGAATAATATGTGTATTTTTCATCTAAGAGCTAACCATGATGGTAATAGTTGTCTAGAGATGAATAGATATAGAAAAATAGCTTCAAGCAATGAGCTGACTATTGAATATCTTGAAAGTGAAGAAGATTCTGCTCCCCATGGTGACTCCAGTAATTTCTTTTTGGAGTATAAATCTGATTCAAAAGTTGGAGGTGATTGCTTTGCCACCATGGATGGAATTCAAATGGCTATGGAAACAAGAAGTCAGAGAGAAAAAAATCCAGGAAACTCTTTTCCTCCCCGGAACATTGCACCTGGTCCTTCAGTTGGTGCACCTAGAGCTTCTACTTCTTCATCTTGGAAGAAGGATCACTTGAAGTCTGAAACAAATGGTAAGTCTTTGTCTTCATTTGATATAATTCAATACTACAAGGATGCTAGGATCCAAGTTTCTCCCTTAGAATATTTAAAAACTCATCCTACTAAACTTCAAAAGCTTGTAGATTACTGTAAAAGTGATGCTAATTCCAGAATGTAGCCTAATTTAAATTCTACTGTTAGTGATGACCCTCCTAGTAGTGGCCCTTTAAAAGATGAAGAAACCATCCTTCCCTTGCTCTTTCAAGAAGAATATTCTTCAATATTAGCCACTACTCCTAGCCAGAAGCCTGACCCATTCTATGTCTCTCTATTTGTTAATGGTCATAAACTAAGCAATTATATTATTGACTCCGGAGCCTCTGATAATGTCATGCCCGCCTCCATTGCTAAAGCCCTTGGATTGAACCTTACCAAAACCTTTGGCCACTATTATTCAATGGATGCTATACAGGTTCCACTCCTAGGTTAGGTAAAGGATGCACAAGTTGCATTGGCTACACACCCTGCAAAGAGGATGAAGCTAACCATCTTGGTAGCCGATATTCCAGCCAGCTATAGTATGCTTCTAAGCAAAATCTTTTGCAGAGACATAGGTGGAGAAATCAAGATGGACTAGTCCCATGCTATAATCTTAGCCGGTACTAAGAAGATAAAAATGGAGCACAAGGAAAAGGCCAAATTTACAGTAATGAATTTTGATGACCCTAAGGCACAAATCCTCTACCAAGAGATGGAATTCGGTAGCTATATATTGTTTTCAGATTTCAATCATCAAGATGAAATGTCAAAAATTACTAATAGTATATATTTCTAGACCTTGGAGTTCGATGACAGTTGTGCTACTGCAGGATCTAGGGCTAGCATAGTTCTTATTGCCCTGGAAGGAGACATGATACAACTTTATTATAAATTATAGTTTAAAAACACCAATAACATGGCGGAATATGAAGCTTTGTTACTAGGCATTGCTACTGCGAAGAAAAGAGGTGTGAAAACCCTTAAAGCACTCAGTGTTGCAGAGTTGATAGTGAGGCAAGTTTGAGTCCAATACTCAGTGAAAAATGTGAGATTGTGAAGTTATAGGAACAAAGTTTGGGATGAGATAGAGGACTTTGATGCCTTCTCAATCCAAGTTGTTCCAAGAGAGAAGAAAACTAGAGCAGATTTGTTGGTCATTTTAGCTTCACTTCTCCTCCCACATTCATAAATAGGAAATAAGCAATACAAATTTGAAGTTCTCTTCAGACCGAATGTCCCAGATAATGTGGATATTTGGCAAGTCTTCATCAGTGACAAGCAGATACAAGCTTTCATAGAAGGATTAGATCAGTTCAGTGATCAATATTTTGAAGGAAGTTCTAGTACCTATAAAGATCTCTCTCCAGAAAGAAAGAAGGAGTTAGATCTTGGAGAAGAATAATTAAAAGGTAACAAAATTCCTCGACACCTAATCTCCCTTGAAAAACTTTTTGATAGACATGATGCATATATTAGAAAAGAAAGAGATAGGAAGGGTGGTACCTCAGGGAATTTCAAGGGAATGAACATAGGCACTGAAAATAAACCTAGGATGATAAATATTGGTATTTGTTGCACAAAAAAACAAAGAGAAGAGGCTAAACACCTACTCTCCCAATACAAAGATGTGTTTGCCTGGGGCTATGAAGACCTCAAAACTTTCTGGAATGGTGACTTCAAGCACAAGATTCCTCTCAAGCCTGAAGCTGTCCCTTTCTGGTAGAAACAACAAAACTACAATCCTAAGGTGTCATATGCCATTTTAAGGGAAGTTCAGAAGATGTTGGAAGAAAAAATTATCTATCCCATACATCACTCTACATGGATAGCCAACATCGTGCTCGTCCGAAAGAAGAACGGAGAAATCAGAATTTGTGTAGATTTCCAGAATCTGAACCAATATTCTCTGAAGGATAATTATGCCTTACCCAACATGGATCATATACTAAAAATAGTTTCTAGATCTAAAATGATGTCCATGTTGGATGGTTTCTCAGGTTTCAACCAGATTGAGGTGGACCTGGAAGATAAGTATAAGACAACGTTCACCACTCCTTGGGGAACATTTTCTTATAATAGAATGCCCATCAGGCTTTTCAATGCTGGAGCTACCTTCCAAAGGGCAATGAACTCTTCATTTGCAGACCTCCAGGATAGAATAATATTTATATACTTGGATTATTTAACAGTCTTCTTTAAGAAGAGAGAAGATCATTTGAAAGATCTTGAGAAGGTGCTAAAGAGATGCAGAGAGAATGGCATCTCTCTTAATCCCAAGAAGTATATTTTCTATGTCACCAAAGGTAGACTGCTAGGTCATATTGTTTCCCATGAAGGAATCAGAATTGACCCTGAGCGTGTGAAGGCGATCTATCAATTGAACCTATTGGCAAGAAAATCCCGAACGAGATAGTTCTTTGGGTAGGTAAATTTTCTCAGGTGGTTCATTCCTAACTTTTCTAAGATTACAAAATGCATAATTGATATGATGAAGGGTAGTCAAATTTTCAAGTGGAATGACTCTAGGAAGAAGGCCTTTGATTTAATCAAGCATGCTATAGCCAGAGCACTTGTGTTGGTGTATCCAGATTATACCAAGGGGTTCATATTGTACTGTTATGCATCATCTCATACATTGTCTGCTATCCTGATGCAAGAGGACAATGAAGGAATTCAGGTGCCTATTGCATTCATGAGGACTCCGCTCAAGGATCATGAGTTGAGATATTCTCAAATGGAGAAGCATGCATATTTTGTGGTAAGGGCACTGAAGATATTTAGATTCTATGTATTACATTCCCATTCTATTATTTATATTCCTGATTTTGCTATTAAGAGCATTCTGACACAACAAGAAATAGGATTTAATACTAGAGGTGCATGGATAGAAAAGGTATAGGAGTATGATATTGAACTTAAGCCAAAAAATCTAGTAAAAGAAAATGGCTTGTGTAAAATAATGGCAGAAAATCAAGAAATATCTCAAGAGGAGGATTCTACAAAGGTGTTAATGGTTAGTCTTCTTGATCCCTGGTTTTTAGACATCACCTATTTCCTTACTTATGGAGATTTCCCAAAGGGATTGACATACAAAAAGAGAAGAGATTTGAAGACTAAAGCAGCCAAGTATGTCACTTATGATGACTAGTTATATAAGAGGGCAATAGATGGAACTTTCTTAAGGTGTGTGGACAGGTCACAACAAGAGAGGTTGCTCCAGGCATTCCATAATGGGGCATGTGGTGGACACTTCTTGTCCACATTCACTGCATATAAAATCTTGAGGCAGTGTTACTACTGGCTCGACATGTTTAAAGATTCCTACAATTGGGTGGCCAAGTGTGATAAATGTCGTATGTTTTCTAGTAAGCCTCAGTTGGCTGCTCTCCCATTAAAGCCAGTTGTAGTTGAAGGTCCCTTTTAGTAATGGGGACTTGATTTCATTGGTCTGATAAATCATCCCTCTTCTATAGGACACCTATATGTCATAACTGCCATGGATTACTTTACCAATTGGGTTGAGGCTAAGCCTACCAAGAAAACTACATCTCAGGTGGTCTATGAATTTATCAAAGAGAATATCTTGGTAAGGTTTGGAGTGCCATTGAAGGTAGTGATGGAAAATTGCACATATTTCCCTTCATCAAAGATTACAGAGTTCTACTACAACAACAATATTCATCTTAGTCACTCATCTGATTATTTCCCTCAGGGAAATTGTCAGGATGAGTCAAGCAACAAGAACTTGAATAACATAATGAAGAAACTAATTTCAAAGAGTCAAAAGGATTGGAACAAGAAATTACATGAAGCTCTATGGGCGGATAGGATAACACCTAAATGAGCTATTGGGATTTCCCCTTTTGAACTGGTTTACGACATTGAACCTATTCTCCCACTTCCACTGGAGTTATCCATTTGCAAGATGCAATAGGTAATTGAAGATCTAGTTTTCCAGAATGGTCTAGAGAAACGAATCATGTATCTGACCAAATTGGAGGAAGAACGAGAAAAGCTTGTTGACCACATCACTGATCATCAAAGGAGAGTGAAAAAATTCTTTGATAAGAAGGCAAGACCAATAAAGTTTATGCAAGGTGACTTGGTTCTACAGTGGGATAAAAGGCACGAGTCCAAAGGAAAGCATCATAAGTTCAAATCACTTTGGAAAGGACCATTCAAGATCATACAGGTGAACTAGAATAATTCCTTTATTCTAGCATATCCTTATGGAGAGATTCTTCCATTCTCCTACAATGGCCAGGATCTAAAACTCTACCAAATACTCAAGTGAAAGCAGGTAATTCCTGGAGGTTAGTGTTAGTGTAGGTAGGTTTGCTTTGCATTTATCCTACTTTCTTTCCTGCTTTCTTAGTCTTAGTTTAGTTTAGTTTCCTTTCTTGTCATTTGTTTTAGTTTAGTCCACCCATTGTTTTTCCTATCAGTCTTGTTGTGTGAAACTAGAGACTCTGGGTCCCTTCTCAGATATTGGCATGTCTAAGTCCCCAGTCGGAGCCAGCTATTGCCAAATTTTAGTTTACGGGTCTTTAGGTCCTAGGGGGAAAAATTGTTCTTTGGTGACCTACTTCTCATACATTCTGAAACCTTCCCATATTGTGCTTATTCAATAAATTATTTGCCTTGTCTATTTGAGCCTAGTGGGTTTTCAATCTTTATGCTTCATCTGGTGTTTAGGTGATTTAGGTATATCAAGAAAGGGGTGTCAAGTGTCTTCTGAATGAGAAGTAGTCACCCTCGGATCATTAATGCTCAATATGTTTTTTCAAAAGATAAATATGTCTTTTATATAAGTGATTGGTAAAAAAAATTTCATAAAAAGAATTTTTCAACTCTCGAAGATATCAAGTTGCGGAGTAGTGGAAGTGATCATACAGTTTCTAGAAAAGATGGTTTCAAAGGTGCAAGCCCGATACAAGTGAAAAGAGAAAATAAGAATTCAAGTGTCCCCGATGGAAAAGAAGGTGTTTAAGTGTGCAAAGGATAAAAGGTGAAGCCATCGGGATACTTTTCCAAAATAAAGGAAATAGGCTCACGAAAAAATTATTCTCTTATATTCTTTTTCCGCACAAGGTAAAATGGTCTAATGTTCATTCATTTCAGCATCAGAAGGAAAGTATGTTCTTTTTCCGCAAGACTAAAGTTTTGTTTCAACAAAAGTGGCTAATGAACATAAAATTAAGTGTAAGATTGAGGATTTCAAGGCCGTTATGTCCTCCAAAATGGGAATTTCAAATAGCCGTTGATTATCAAAAAATTAAATGCTAATCTTGTTGTTGCATCTGTTAGGTCACCTTAATGTCATTTGTGTGGCACCAATGCTTGGATCTTAGCGGTTATTTCTTAAGCATTTTCCATCATTTTCTTCTCACCATTTTGAATAGCAAGTCATTTATCTTCACTCATGTTCTCAGTTTAACAGTAAATGGTTGTTAAAGCTTCTGGTTATGACAGATTAATTTGTATTGAGAGTGAATTGAAGGAAGTTTCTGATACATCTCTAAGATTCTTTGATCTCGAAGATTTTCACAGAAGATTGAATTCTCATCTAGTTCACCCTATTACATAGAAGCTCAAGGATAGTGGTCTGGTAAAAGCTGTAGGGTTTCCAATGGCAGTTCAAGCTCCTGAGCTTGTCAGAGAATGTATAGAGAAATACGACCCAACAACGAAGAAAATCCTATTTCTAGATCTATCAATTTTTCTAATGATTGATAAATCCCTAATCTAATCCGCTTTCAGCATTCTAGAAAAAGACGTGTATTGTGATATCGACTTCAGTTCTTTTGCATCTATGTTCAATGAAAAGAAGACTCTAAGGAGGGAAGACATGCAGAAGACTTGGTTCCAGACCCCTCGATCAAAGAAAAGTAAGATGCCAAAGACCCTCTTTGGAACAACCCTAAAGAGGGAAATTGTTGATATCCTAGCCCTGCTGACCAGATTGGACAGAAAACCTGAGATTTTAGATCTCATTGAACATAATTTCTTTCTTGTTCAAGTTGTATGTGCTGAAAATATGTTCATTGATTGGGAAGAAATCTTGTGTGATAATCTTGCATCCTAGATGAGCTATTGTCAAGGATTCAAATAGTTCTACATGTCTTCTTACTTGATCTACACTCTGGAAACTCAGCACCTGTGGCCTGGCTTACCAGCAATCCAAAACTTCAACAACAACACCAAAATTTATGAGTTTTACCCAAATCTACAATTACATGAAAGCTTTGAGGAGTATACTACTGTGAATGATGCATTCACAATGAGAATATGTTGGGAACTTCAAGGTTTCCTAGAAAGAATATTCTCACCAGAGCCCATCTTGGCAATCAGTTAGTATGGATGCTCTTTCATCCAATTCCTGAGTTTCTCTTATCTTCGGATAGGAGCCTTCTCCAGATTTCCTAAGAGACTACCCCAGTATCCTAAAGATAAGGTGGTCTTGGTGGACCTTTTCCAATAGATATTGGAAATGAATACTTTGTGTTCAATTATGAAGAAGATTGCCAAAATTTTGTTCCTTGTGGTGGTTGTTTTGTATTCTTGTGCGTCCAGATCTGATGCCCAGAATTTAGTTAAGAGTTTTGAGGATAAGATCAAGCTACTTGATTATGAGGTTCTTAGGCCTCAATATGATCCTATGGGTTTTTTTAGTGACCACCTAAAGCTTAGACATGCCTATAGACATGTCCCAGATATTAAATATTTATAGTCTGAGTGTTTAATGAGTATCAGACACGGGAGAAATTGTGGTCCCGTTTAACTTTGGATGAAACTACAATGTATAATAATGTTGTTGATGTATCTGATCTTGTAGATGATGGTCTCTTCATGCAACCTTCATCCTACAAATAGATCAAGGTGTTTCATATTTCTTCCTCTCCACCAACTGGTCCAGTGATTGATTCATTGGAGCTTCTCATGAGAGGCATTATCAAGAGAACTGACAAGTGGGTAGAATGGACCAGAGCATGATGGAAAAGAACTTCTGGTGTAGGTTCATCTGGAAGAATGACTTCAGGAGTTGAGAAATCATCTTTCACATTTACTTCTTCTATGGCACCATTAGTTTTAGTAGGTGTAGCGCAATCCCCTGGGTAAGGAGGTGACCAACCCCCAGAAAATAACATTCCCATCACTTCGACCTACGGAGATGGTTTGGTCCCAAACATTGGAAATGAAGTGGAGAAGGAAGAAGATAGGGAAAAGGAAAAGAAGAAATAACAAGAGGTTCTGGTGACCAAGCCTCCCTCACCAAGTCCAGTTATCACCTTGGATGACACAAATCCCATGGATGGTCAAGATTCCTCTCGGCTAGTAAATACTCTAGCCCTTTTCGTGACCAAGTTTGCCTCCTTCCTAGTTCCACCACAAGAAAAACAGAGTCCTCTAGTGGCTCAGAAGCTATTTGATCCTACGAATTTTCAGTCTGCAATTAAGGTGCTATCCACAGACTCATGGTTGGAAGAAACCATTGAGAAGAAGAAGAAATGACATGAGGAGGAAATTTCTTCAAAGGACCCGATCCTTAAGGCAACCTTATCTCAGCCACCAGCAAAGAAGGCGAAGAAGCAAAATTCCATGGTGGCCCTTTCCCATGATTCCACAACCGGGCATATGCTAATAGAAATAGAAAAGCCACAGAAAGAAGGAAAGTTTCATGAGCTTTCAGCTCAATATTTCTAGATTAAAACCATGGACCTAAGAGTTCCAATGCATGACTCAATGGTGAATATCTAGAAAACCACCAATGAGAGAATTGAGGATAGATTAGAAGAACTTTGGGCAGATAGGAATTCCTCAAGTCTGAAAATAAGGAGCTAGTAGAGTATATTCAATCTACTCTTGGCACTACTTCATATGCTTAGTTTGATCCTAATGCGGAGGAGATTAAGAACTTGCTACTGAAGTTGTAGCAAGAGAGACAGTTTGGTCAAATTGGCAGAGCATGGATAGAAGCGATAAAGGTTCAAGGCCCCATTGTCATTGAAAATTTGGGGAACCTTCTACTTGATGCAGACAAATTGAAGGATACAGCATCAAAACACTAGGAGACCATGTATAATGCATCCACTAGATTGACAGAATAGTTAGGCACCTTGCAAGAGGTGATTGATATGAAGACCAGTGTTGCAATCTCTAATGGTATCCTCAAGACCGGACATGAGCCATTATTTCACTGGAGGCAGTCTCTGGAGTTTGTGGTTGAGAACTCAAACAGATCTGCAAGTGAACTCAAGACTATGGTTAAGTTGGTACAAAAGGAGATGGATAAACTATTTGAATTTTTGAAAGTATTGCACATAGAATCTCAATTTTCCAGAAGTCACAAGTTGGTGAATACAAAGTGAATGAAAGCTAAGTTTCTTTCTTTCATAGATGATATTGCAGATCTGGCTAACTTCCAAGTGTCAAGAATCAGTGAGCTCTCTACGATAGATGATGTGATAAAAAAGGAATCGGAGAAGCTCCAATCCCAGATTGCCAGGTTGGATGAACTGACAGAGATGTATGATTTTTGGATGATCCAAGTTGACAATATAATTGTTTTGAATGCTCAAGATTTGGGAATGGTAACGGATGTAATGAAGGCTTACAAAGGAAAAGCCATTACACAGAAGATGGCATAGAATCTGTTGACTTGTGTCATCTTCCCAATTTTCGTATATTGTAGCCATTTTTGGCATTTTGTCAACTTTTTCAATTTTTGTAACCGACCAGGTTTATTATTAGAATGTTCCTCTCAGAATATTGTAAAGAGGCAATCATTATTGAAATGGGTCATTTTGGAGAAGACCTATATATGTAAACTTATGTAAAGTAAATAAGATCAGAAAAAATTACTTTGGGCAAACCCCTGTAGCTGGGACTACTGTGTGCAACTCTAAGTTTGAAGTGATTTTTGTTGTTCATCTTAGTTAGTTGTGTGATGTTTTGAAAGAAGATGCTAATACTATAAATCTAATGAATATTAATGAACTAGGTTTTTTAATCCTCATTCAGTGGATTGTATGTTTACTATCTTCAGAAAAAGCACTCTGTTTTCATTTCATTGCACATCTTAGTTCAATAGATTAGTACTTGCATAAGGATTTAGGAAGAAGGTTAATAGAGAATGAGATCAAGATAATTTGGGTATTGTCGAAGTTTCACAATCTTAGCAATCTAGGAATTACATTGTTACACTTTCTTTCTTCATCTCTGCTAGTAGGTGGTAGTTTGCATTCATCTCACAATGCATAATAGTTTGCATTTTAGATTGCATGTCATTGAGTAAGTCCCCATTCATTGCCTAAGTTGTTTGAAGCTTTGAACAACTTGGTTTAACCTCTTCTGCTCTCCAGTTAAGAGCATACCCCTAAAAACCAAAAGACAAAATTCATTGCATATCTTTCACACAAGGGATACTATACCTTTCAATTCAGGGGTCATTGATAGATTCCTACCATTGACCCAGTATGTGGTTACTTTTTGTTCTATGAAAGCCAGCATTAGGTATTTTCAAGAGTCATTACATAAATCAAATTAAAGGTAGACAAACTATAAGCCAACATGATCACATTGTTTTCAAGGACCCTTTGACTGACCATAGAAAGGAAAATAATCTAGTTCAAATTCAAATTCAAATACTAATGTCAGTTATAATCGAATAGGTCATGATTATACCATAAACTATTTTTATGACTCATGAGGTACATGCACATGTGTCCACTAATACCATCAGAGATGAGAATCCTCAATGCGCACTCCTACTCGTCACACCAAAATTATTATTCTTGGAGCACCTCCTAGACCCAAAGTATCTACTGAGTATATCCTTTTTGATCAACTTGGTAAAACCCTATTACAAATTTCTATCATTGAATTGTTGTGTACGTCCCCTCAGGATAAAGAGATCCTTGACAAAGCCCTGCAAGAATCCACTATTCCCATGAAATTGATGTTACCCAGTTTCAGGCCATGATAGGGAACTTTTTCACATCACAAGATTTTACCTTTTCACCACATGACATCCCTCAAGATTGAATCAGACACAATGATCCCTTACACCTTGAATTTTTCATCCACAATTATAAATTCAAATGAGTCATGATAGATGGTGGAGAAGGACTTAATATTTGCACCTTGAAATTTATCGTAGGTCTTATCTACACTAAAGATGATATGGATCCATCAATAATAATCACAATCAAACAATATGATGATGTTCAATGTCCTTTCAAAGAAGTCATTGTATTCCCTATCAGAATCGGTCCAGCTATTAAAATACATTGCTACAATTCATGGACCTGGATCTTCCTTATAACATGATCTTGAGAGGCCCAAGGATCCATCATATGAAAGAAGTCCCATCTACTTATCACCAATGCCTAAATTTTTTCCATAATGGAGTATAAATCACTATCCCAGGAGACCCTAATCCCTTTCAATTTTGTGTCAATCTAAGAGACACTCATGCGCAATAGGTACCTACAAATAGTGAAGTAGTATCGAGCAATTCTTCCAAATATGTTGATGCATCCACACTGACCAATATGATCAAGGGAAAATTTTAAATTGAAGACAAAGGGTGTGGAGAATATTCCATGGCTCAAGCCTTTCACATTAGGAAAATTACCTCTTTCCCCAAAATCCTACGGAAAATCATGACTGTTGCAGAAATAACAACCAAACGCCACTATGCAAATTGACCCCTCTACTATATTTAAAACATGGGGAGTCTTACATGAAGAGAATTTTTATGACAACACATATGTATGGATTTACAAAGATGAATAAGAGAAAGAACAAGAACCCGCTCATATACCTATGGAGAAGTGGACCAGGGCTCACAAGCATGTAGAAAAAGGATACAATGGTTGTAGTGGTCTTGGAAAAAATAAAAAAGGAATTGTTGAGCCTATTAGTATACAAGGAAAACCTCCTAATCTATGACTTGTATTTAAACCTTTATGAATTGGCTCATCTAGTACTAAGTTGACCTTGTGTAAAAATATAAACGCTTTGAATGATGAAAAGGAATCTGAGGATACCCCTCCTAAAACTAACGACTCCAATGAGTGGGAACAAAATTCTTATTCCTCCAGCTCATATGAAATTTACCATTTATTTCTTGATCTTTGTGACCTACCCATCAAAGATAAACATGTCGATGATACCCCCCTCCTAAGACCTATCCTCAAGCCTGGATAGAAAATTTTTGGGATCCTAGCCTTGACATTTCTGAGGAAAAATCCAATGACACTGATGGAACTGATATTTATATCTTTTCCCTTACACCTGCCTCCCATAAAATATTTTATATTGATGTTGAAATCCCTTTTGTATACCCTAAACTAGTAGAATGGGATCATCAAGGACCACCGAGCTTAGATCGCTTTGAAAATGATGACTCAATAGCAGAATTCTTTGAGCTCCAAACAGGCATGTGATATGGCGATCACAAAGTAGGATTCATAATTGAGCTTCATGCCAGAACATATTTTGGGGAGTCAACTCCATCTTCCAGTCGCAAAATTAAAAAAAAATTAAAAAATGAAAAAAAAAAAAAGGTCTTCTCGTGCAAATTGAAAGGTGTCATTAGATCGTGAAAAATTAAAAATAAAGGACGTATCCAAGGGTGAAAAACTCTTTGAGGCCCTCGAAGATGGAATATTGGGCATACCCCGATGGAAATAAAAGTCAGCACTATTGATTGAAATGGTGGAAGAAATTAATTTGGGAACGCCAAATAATCCTAAAATCATACACTTTGCATCCTTATTATCAAAAGAAGAAAAAGATGAATTTTTCATATTCTTTCTGGAAAGACAAATCAACTTCACCTCGTCCTATGCATATATGCCTAGATTGGATCTAGAATTATTCCTTCATCACTTGCCATTGAAACTAGTGAAGCAGAAATTGAGAAAAAATCATCCTCAAATATCTCTCTTAGTAAAAGAAAAATTTAAAAAGTTACTGGATCATGGTTTCATTAGACCAATCGATTATGAAGATTGGATTTCTAATTTAGTCCCTATTAGAAAATACAATAGGGGCACCAGAATATGCACAGATTTTTGTTACCTAAACAAATCATGCCCTAAAGATGACTTTCCACTATCAAATTTTGATATCATTGTAGACATCATAGCTGGATATGAGATGCTATCACTAATGGATGGCTTCTCCAGTTATAATTAAATCATAATTTCTCCTAATGATCAACCCAAGAAATATTTCACATGTGCTTGGGGAACATAATGTTGGAATGTCCTGCCCTTTGGTCTCAATAATGTCAGAGCAACTTATCAGAGAGAAATGACTACTATCTTTCATGATTTCATGCATATACTAATGAAAGACTATGTTGATGATCTACTATGAAAATCTCTTACAAGAAAAGATCACTTGAGCATTTTAGGTAGAATATTTGAGAGAATGGAAGGCTACAAGCTCCGTTTGAATCTAAGGAAATGTGTTTTTGGAAAACTCCTGGGTTACATTATTTCCCATCGAGGCATTGAGGTAGACCTTGAGAAAGTAAAAGTAATATTGGAAATGCCTCCTCCAACTCCTCTAAAGAAACTAAGAAGCTTACAAGGAAAGTTACAGTCTATTCAAAGATTCATTGTATAGTTGGCTGACAACTGTTAGTCTTTCCAACATCTTCTACATAAAGGTGTGACTTTTAAATGGAATGAAAAATGTGAGAAATCTTTCTATTAGCTCAAGGACTATCTTCTTAATCCACCAATCTTGATGCCTCCTATTCTAGGAAAGCCATTTATTTTGTATATTTCTGCTACTAAAAATACATTGGAAGCCCTTTTGGTGCAACATGATGAACAAGGAAGAGAAAGAGATATCTAATACATAATTAGAACACTTGTGGGATATGAACTAAATTATTCACTCATTGAACAAGCATGCCTTGTTGTGGTTTTTGAAACCCATAAATTAACTAGACATTACATTCCCTATCAAAAAGCTATGCTTGTGTCACAGATTGACCCACTAAAGTATCTTCTAAGAAAATCAGCTCTCATAGGATACCAGGCCAAATGGGTAATGATCCTGAGTGAATTTTATATTGAATATGTAGACCGTAAAGCAATCAAAGGTTGGGTAATAGTTGATCAGCTTGCAGAAGCACCTATCCAAGATGATCATCCTCTGCTATCATATTTTATAGATGAATCAATCTTCACCTTTGCAATATCTAATGAGTGGTAGCTATATTATGATGGTTCACATACTAGAAACAGATCAAGAGAAGCTATCATGTTTGTAACTCCACAAGGTGATTTCATACCTAAATCATAAAGAATAGCATTTGAATATACCAGCAACATTTCTGAATATGAGGCTCTAGTCATTAGAGTCAAGCTAGCAATTCAATGGAAAATTCAGCACATGAAAGTGTATGGAGATTCCAAACTAGTCATTCATCAAATTAATGATGATTATGAAACTAAAGATGAGAAATTGATACCCTACAAGCAGCTGATGGACTTCCTAAATTCTAAATTTGTTACAATCAAGTTCCAACAACTTCCCAAGGTACATAACAAGAAGGAAGATGTTATGGAAACTATTACTTCTATGATTGACATGCCACAAAATGAAGAACGCTTTGAATTTGTAGTGGAGCATGTAATACCCACCCCATAGTTTTCAGTTTTTGTGCCAGACTCTTTTAGGCACTTTTCATGTGTGTGTTGGTTATTTCAATTGGTTTTGAGGATATCAATGTATGACATTACATCATGATTTGATATTTTATGTTCCACTGGATAGTTGTGTGATATATTGTGTTTTCAATTAGATTTATGGTTACTCTCATTATGTTTATTTATATGTTATGATGTCATTATGATTATGGATTTACTGGCAATACTAAAACTACATTTGTATGCACACGTATCATTTGTATGTTTAACATTTATGTTTGGCGTATTTGATTTGGTATGGGATGGATTCATAGTTACTTGCTTTGGTGAGATCGACATGATGTACTGATCCCAACCATTATTTTTTATACTATATATATATATATATGCTCCTCTTTGTGATGATAGGTTTGTAGGTATCAGGCAACGTCTTCCCTGAATTGGCAGGAGTGAGCTTGCCCTATCATATTATCTCAATGTTAAAAGAGGGGAGGTAGTGTTAAGGCCCAAATCCCTACCCTAAACCTACATTTTGTCCTAAGAATGGACAAGTATCTAACTATCTATCCTATATGAATATGTCAAGGTGACGTGGATTCGTGAGCCTTTTTTTATATGCTTGTTGCTTTTATTTCAGTTGATTATTATGTTTGGATGGGTTCAGTTAGATTAATGTTACTTTTTGGCGTGTTTTGATAAATGATTAATTATGGTAATTATTAATGTTAATAATTACACCTTTAATAAGGTCAAAATATTAATATATTAAATATATGGCTAATTAATAATTTAATTAATTAATTAAATATAAGTATTTAGTTAATTGATTTAATTATTAAGTCTTAATTTAATAATTGAGATTTAATTAATATTAAATTCAAAAATTTGAAATTAATTATGCAATTAATTTTTTTAATATTACTTTAAGTTGCATAATTGATTTAATTAATTAAATTAAATCCATGTATTTCAAATGCACTTTATTAAATAATTATGACTTTACCTTTATTTTATAAAGTTAAGTTGTGCAAACTTAATTTAAGTTAAATTTGAAATTAAAGTTTTTTCTTTTAATTAAAATTAAAATTTAATTCCTAACTAGGGTTTCACTTTTCGAACCCTACTTTCCTGGGTTTTCTATACATCTGATTTGAAAGTCATTTTAGGCAATTGAATCAGGTTGAAGGGGAAGTTTGGGAGTAAAAGAATTTTTGTAAAGCTTTGGAGCATTTTGGATTGCACCTTACTTTGTCATTGTTTCAAATCTATTCTTCATTTTTTAAGTTAGGATTTGAAACCTTTGAAATTTTGATATTCAGATCCATGTCTTCTATGTGTCTGAAATACTGAAATCTTTTTTGTGAAAATTCATTGTCTATTATTGTGTTTGTTTGAGTTATTAAATTTGAAAAAAGAAATTAAATTATATTTAGGGTTTTCCTTTTTTTTAGTTCCAGATTTGTGTTTTGGGTATTAGGGTTTCATGAGAAAATATCAATTTCAAGGGATTATTATTTTTTCCAATCAGCATTTTGAGGTGCTATGCTTTTATCAAGAAATGGATCTTGTGTCTTCTCTCCCAAATTGAATATTTCTCCCTTGAGATCTAGATTTGCATGAAAAATAGTAAATGGCGATAAATTGCATGTCTTATTATTAAAGCAATTTAATATTATTACATGTAGATCTACAATTACATAGTAAAATATAAAATAGGGATAAATGCATGTTCTTTCTTTTATTATAAAAATTAATTAAATAAGGTTTTTTATAGAATAAGTATTTGTAAAGGACATATTTTTTAAGAAATATATATTTATTTGCATTTTATTAGAAAATATATATTTATTTGCATGTTATATAGAAAAGATATATTTATTTGTATGTTCTTTTATTAAAGTAAATTAAAAGAATTATTCTTTTTGGAATTTGCATGCAATAGTATTCTATTTTTCAAAATTATGTTTTTAAGAAATTCTATTTTTAGAAATTATATTTTTTAGAAATTATATTTTTGAGAAATTATATTTTTGAGAAATTATAGTTCTAGCAATTTAAAATAAATAAAAAATTCTTTTTAGAATTTGCATGTAGTGGGATTCTATTTTTAGAAAGAAAAAAAAAGTTAGGTGTTAAAGTTTTTGACTAAGTATTCTGTTAGCTGAACTATATCTTGAAGTTATTTAAATGGATGTCTATGTTGTCTTTTATAGTCCTCTTGGGGAATTAGGTTGGCCTTTAGGGAATATGAACCAGAGGTTTGGGATGTATTTTTTGTTGATGTATGTGTATTCTTTTACGTGCATTGTGATGTTTTATGAGTAATTTTATAAGTGAATGTTCAGGTTTATTTTTCTATCTGTTAAGAGTTTTAGATTGTGCTTCGGGTTAGTTCGCTAGAGACTTGAGTTTTGCCCTTTTGTTGCATATGTGTTTTCGGTTGCCTCTTTTTGTGAATTATTATTGTCTCGATTGCATCATGTGACTTGGTTGTTAGTATTGGACTTAAGTGTATTTGTGATTATCATTGAGAGTACCTTTATGATGAGTATGGTTAGATAAGAACCGGATAGTTCTTGTATGAGAAAGAACCGGACTTGAGATTTATGATTATCATTGTGATGTATTATGATGTTGGAGCTTAAGAGTAATTTAAGGGAGTGGCTTGCAATAAGGTTCTGGGGCCCAAAGAGGCTAGTTCTAGGGTAACTTATCATAAGTTGTTAATAAGTGATAATTTAAAAATAAAACTTGGGTATAACATTAAATACAAGATTAGTTATCATCTTGAGGGTCTGGGGTCTAGAGTGACCAGTCTAGGGTAACTCAACTAGATGATGCTTGAGGGTTCGGGGTCCAGAGAAACTAGTCCAGGGTAACTCAAGTAAATACCATATGATGACACTGTCATAGTATGTAGCCTAAGTCTCCTCTGTAGGTTTTTTATTTTCTTGTGGTGGATGGTATTTGAATTTTGGTATTTATATTTTGGTTTTAATAGTTGGTAGCTTGTTAGTATTTTGGTTAATGTTTGTATGTCTTTTATCAGTGTTTTGATGTACCCTTGTATTGAACTTTGATCTCTAGTGTTTCCTCAGTCATTCTTATTTGTATCCTTGAAATTTTCTTTTAGTTTTTCTTCCTTGATGTATACATGTGTGTGTGGGCATAATGTTATCTCCTCAGCATGGTGGGAGTGGACCTTTGGTTCCACAAGGTCGGGTGGTAGTGATCATTATCTTACCAGTTGAGATCTGATGTTCTTGTTCATGCTTGGATGATCCTTGTTGCAGTTCTACCTTCTTGTTCTTCTAGAGACTTGTTCATTATCATGTTGATGTATATTTGTACCTCATCTATATATTTTTTGGCATTTATTCAGAGGATGTTTTGTATTGTTATTCGTTATCACATAGCAAGTGACTTGTGTAGTGGATGTTGATTTATTATGTAAACTTGGGTATTAGTTGTATATGTGAACTTGCTATATGAGATGTATATTATGATTTCAGTTGATATATATTTTCATGTTTATTTCTTTATGGTTTTCTTCATAGTTTAGTTAGCTTAACTCTATGTCAAGTAACCCTCAAGATTTGTAATCTATGTTTGAGTTACATTTATGCATATGTCATGTGATTCATTTTATTGCTTCTGCATTGTTATCATTATTTGTTTGTAAATACATTTTATTTAAATCTTGTAAACTTAGTATCATGTTCTAGGTTAATTCTCTTGGGTTCCCTAGTGGGGCATTACAGAGCATTTACTGATCTCTACATTCAATACTCCACAATCTGAGCTAGTGTCTGAAATTTTTGGTCTTGATTCCCCTTGGTACAAAGACATTCCCAAATCCTACCTCCTAGCCTATCTAAGAAAAAAAATAGAGCCTTTATCTGACAAGCTACTAGATATTTCATCGTCAGTGACACCCGTTATAAGAGATCCTTTGACCAAACTCTCCTCAGATGCCTCGATTTGCAAGAGGATAAAACTGATTTACATGAGGTACATGATGGTATATGTGGAGGTCCTTTCAATGGTTTTGGTGGAACCCAAATTTACAGATTAATTTTCATATCCAGATAACTCAGGAAAGAATTTTTATACCTATGTCAACGTAATTTATATATATACCCTAGTATGCTTAGTTTCATATTCAAATTCATGATATAATATTGCATGTGTTTTCATGGGATTTTATAACTTTACCATTTTATTATATTATCTTTGCGTAGACTCGTGTTATGTTTTTGCAGGTCGTATCCATGTGATTATGCCACATCTCCATTAGAAATCATCACTCTGATCACCATGGTCGCAGAGTTTGGTTGCCATGTTCAGTATTTTGTTAAGCGTTATACTCAACAATATTATCTCACATTGATCTGAGAATTGAAGTGTTGTTTAATTATATAGGGCCTTTTTGAAGATGTGGCTTGTGAAGTGAATGGTGGGGCCCAAGATCTTAAAGTAAACCTTTTGGTAATGTGGTAGCTGACAAGGAAAGATGATGAATTAGTAGACTGAACACATGGTGATATGTCATGATCGGTGATTAAACCTCAACATATATCGACGGTTTGCACGATTCCTCTATCATAATTTTCACATTCTTTATTCTTCACAGGATCATGCATTAACAACACGTGTCTCGGGCTTGTAAATGTTTTGAAAATTGAGACATCGTGGATAGCTACTAGAAGTACCTGATTGGTCGAGCAGGTTGATGAGGATGCATGTCATTTTTAAAGTCACTTAAAGTGCGTGCTACTAAAGAATTTTTCTTTTATCACATGAGCATGATCAATGGTGGTGTTTTAACTAAGTGGAAAAGAAGACCAAGTTTTAAGGGAGGCTTAAGGTTGATCAGCGGTTAAAGAACAACAAAGATTGATGGTGGGCCTAATCCAGCGATCAGAAGATGCATGTTGTTTATGATTTATGATATCACACTTGAATGATACATTTCCCAGACCCACAAGCTCTAAATAGTGGGGATTGTTTGTTAAAGAAAGGAAAGGATCGACGATTGGCGTGACTCCGCGATCAAAAACTGAATGTTCTCTATCCATCGCAGGATTGCGGGATGATGACACATTTCTTTGATGACAAAAAGGATAAAATGATTGGGTGGCAACATTGACATGGATTTATTTATGTCGATTTAATATTTTAATTATTTTTGTGCCAGTTAGGGTTTTATCTATTATTTGATACGTCATTTTTTTCCATGTAGGGTTACAAGGATGGAAAATACCATGGATCCATTTGTTGATGGGGTAATGTGATCTTCAAGACTAAAGTATGATCACATACATACATTCTTTGAGGAATATTTATGAGGATAGGGGATGCCAGAGGATAGTCGACAACATCGATGATCTTTTTCTTAATGTTGAAGTTGTTCGAGATACCATTGATGATATCCACTATCACGAAGATTTTATATGTTTATCTGTGGATGAATATGTGATCAAAAGCACCATAAGGATCATAACAAATAATCATTATTTAAATTGTCTCAGATAAATCACAAGTGATTTGCTAGTGACTGTTACTATGAATCCCAACGGTCGACAATCATTTTCAAACAAGGATGTAAATCATTCCTTAATTCTATCTATGATGTTTAGTTGTTGATTTTAGGGTTAGGCTTTAGTTATGAAGAGGTACATTGGTCAGAAGCTTGTACGCATCCCTTTTATTTTATATAAATAGGGATTCCAAGACCATGTGAAGAGGAAGTAGGATTATTATTATTATTATTATTATTATTCCTAGTTTTAGAATTTGATCACAACTGCAACATAGACTTGAATGTACAATTATTTCAAAATCAATAAAAGATAAGTGTTTTCTATCTTACTTGTGGTAAGAAAGTATAATTCATTTCAATTAGTCCCTTGCAATTATTGAAGGAAGATTCAATTGCTATTCTTGAAATGCTTGTTTAGATATTTTACATGTCTCATATCCATGTTTGATTATCAAGGAGTTCATGAAAAGTTAGTGTGTCTAGCTTCTTGTTCAGTTGGTCTCCCAACCAAAGGAGTTAAATTCATTTGAACTATCAAGGATATAAATAGGCTTAATTTATCTTCATCTATAGTATTTGAATAGTTGATGGTGTTGGCATATATACTGTCTTGCAAGCTTGTACATAGGATTGAAAGTGAATTGACTCTATTGCCCAAGTTGAAATAGACACTGATCTTATCAATTATTAGATATAGTCATTTGATTCATTGTTAAAGTTTTGGAATATTCTATCTAGCATCCATTCAATTTGTACATATTTTTAAAGTATTCTTACAATTGAAAAAAGCATTCTTAGTCTTGCAGTTTATGTTGTATTGATTACAGTTTGATTTATTTCAAGTGCTCTTACCATACTTGAGAGAGAGGATTTGAATTTTTTTCTATCTATTATAAAAAAAACCTATAACCAACAGAATAAAGTTAAGGTATAGGCCTACCAGCCTTGGTCCTGCAGAGCCAGAATTATAGAAGTTCCAACCTTGCCTTTAGTTGGGACTTGTTAGTTGGAAAAATCACTTGGGTTTCCTAGCATTGGATAAGCAAGTCCATAGGAAATCCAATCAATTGATTTAAGAAAAAAGTTTAAGCCTTGCAAACAAGATAGTAAGAGTTGGATATTATTTCCCCACTATGGAGCAAGATCTACATAACTTTGTAAAAAGGTGCTACAAATGTTAGATACATGATAATTTGATCCATTCTCCAGCTCAAGATCTTCAACTAGTTATCTCTCCATGGCATTTTTCTCAATGGGTAGTTGATTTCATAGGGAAGATAACTCCTCTTTCTTCCAATGGCCATAAGTATATTATAAATGCTACTTAAAATGTTAGATGAGTGGAGACAAGCCACCTTGGTCCATTTGAAACCATATCAAAATCATCTCAAAATGAATTCTAACAAGAAATTTAGAGGTTGTCATTTTGAGATTGGATATTTGGTTTTGAAGATGTACTACAAGACCCAGCAACAACGAGAGAAGCCTAGTAAATTTGAACCAAACTGGGAAGGACCCTACATATTCACTACAACATACAGGTCCAGAATTTATCAACTTTCAACACCAGAGGGAGAACCATTGTTTGAATTATTGAATAGCATGCACCTCTACAAGTATTATACATGATCTTGAAAAAAAGTAGAAAAAATAAAATTGGAAAAAGTTCCTAAAACAATAACAAAAAATTTGAAAGAAGTAAAAAAAGTGAAAAATAAAAAATGGTTGCCTTGATGAAAACCTAGTAAACAAACATCTTGGAACATAAAATTATAAATAAAGAGAAAAATTACATCCACGAGTGAAAACCTCGCAAACAGGTGCTTTGGGCAAGTACCATGGTGAAAACCTGGCAAACAGGTGCCACATGTAGTAAGTTGTTGCTCCAACATCTATCATGATTCCACCTGAGGTTTACTTATCTTTTCCTGATCACATCTTTCATCTTGAATCAGCCCTAGTGCCCCTTTATGGCCTGTAACTGGTTGATATTCCTTCTCCTTTCCTTGACGTACCCAGTCTGTACGTATCTTGTCCTTGGCCCCTGTATATAGTCTTTGTTCTGTCTGGGGGCATATTCCTTGCATTGATCAAATTTGAATTTGAACTGGGGGAAATTCCCTGAACATGGTTAATCCATGGGGTTACTCACTTTATTAGATTGGAGATAACATTTAAATACTTAATGACCTGAAAAAAAAACCTAAAAAAAATTGAATATGATCCTGAAAAAATCCTAAAAATCCAAATATGAAGCTGAAAAAATCCCTAAAAATTGGATACAATCCTAAAAAAGACCATAAAAATCACATATGATGCCCAGAAAATTTGTAAAAAATATATAATGTCCTAAAAAATCCCTAAAAATCATAAAAAGTCCATTAAAAATCAATAAAAAAAATCATGAAAAGTTCAGAAAAAGCACAAAAAATTCAAATATTTTAAAAAACCCTAAAAATTGAAAAACCTCTTCAAATCTGTAATAAATTTGTACATATTCATATTTGTTTTCTAACATGACCACCATGCATGCAGACATCAATTGAAGACTCATAACATTGTGCTTAACAAAATCCTGCTTTAACAAACACCAAACTAGATCATTTGACCCAACAATCAATCTGGTTGGAGTTGTTCAATCTTTCGATTGTCACTATCAATCACTCAACCTATCCAACCTATCAATCTATCAATCATCTAGCCTTTCAATCAATCAATCAGTATCAAACTATCAAATAAAGCACCATAAAATGCAAGTAACAATAAGATCAGAATGGTTGTTGACTCACATTGTTTTGGTGGGTGTTTTATCATTTATCGGTTTTCTTTTTGGTCATGTTTATATGCTACTCAATGATATTATTAAGTTATGAGAGTGGTCGGGATGGTTCATGATCATTTTTTATTTTTTCTTTTGTCTATTGGATGTTCTCATGAAATTCTAGGGCATGCCCTCCATAGGCTTCAGGATGGATAAGATCATTCTCTGTTTGCGTTGTGATTGTTTATGAAAATGGATTGCTTTATCACTTTGTCTCTCTATGCCACAATGTGCCACAACCATTTTCTATATCAAAAATAAATCTCTTATGAAATAAATTCACTTACAAAAGCAAGGTTCACCTCTTACTAACACTTCTTTGTCTAATTTCTACTTTCTGCTAAGACTTCTTCAATCAGTCCTTGCAGTTGCCTTGGTCTAGTGATCTAGTACACCAAAAACATGTACATCATGCATTTATAAAAATATAAAAATCCAAAGAAAATATGTGCATTTTTCCTTTATATAGTTCTAAAGCTGACAAAATACAAAAAATAATGTTGCACTCATTACATAAATGTATAAATGAAATGCATTACAAAGTCTAAGCATCATCATATACAAAGAAATTAAAAGAAAGTACATAATAATACATCATGTATACAAGCAAAGACATCATAATCTAGTGCCATATCATATATATCTCGAAAAGTATTAGAGTAAAAAACTCAAGGTGTCTGTACACACTAAGGCAAGAAGGCTCAACACAATCTATCATATGTCTATAAAACATGTCCCTATGAATAAGACAAACAATCTAGTATAAACCTATGATCTCTCTATCCTCATGGTATCTTCTTGGTCTGGATAATGAATTCCCTCCTGTCTATTGAACTATCGACTCTAGACTAGGTGGTCTCCTTGGTCCTGCCACTCCCCCACTGCTCAATGTCCTCTGGGAGTCTGACCTACTAGAAGAAGACTTGAAACTAGATGCCCACTGATCTCATGGTGCATCTCTCATGCACATATCCTTCTATTATTGTATCTCTTCCTAAGAATCCCCTAGCAACCCTGCAACCTTGCACACACCTACATCTACAATGATACTAACAAACTATCTTTACTCATCCTCTACTCTTTGTGCTCTAGACAATGCTATGTCTCGAGGGGTGATTAGTGTATCCCTCTCTACTATTTAACTTTCCACATGTGCCATGATAATTACGCTCTATATCCCAAACTTCCTGATCTGTATCTCTCTCTATAGTAACTTGTCTATCTGTTGCATTAAATATACAATATGATGTCTATGATACCTATCTACCTCATCACCTGCATCCACATCCTCCACCCTAATATCCTCACGAGCCTTTACATCCTTATCATCTAATTTTTCCTCTCTTTTCTCCTCCACTTTCATAGTCATAGCATCTATACCATTCTCAACATCATCCCCATCCTCACTGCTAGACTCAGTGCTTCTACCATCCTCTTCACTTCTACCATCCCCCTCATCTCCCTCATCCTCCCCATCCTTATTACTATTGTATTATCCCTCAAAATCATCCTCATTTCCTCTACCCTCTGCCTCCTCATATGATCTTGGTACTCACAATCTTGGCACTGGCACATCTAGATCTATCAAAGGAATAGGCCTATGTTGCACAAACTACGTGCCATACTCTATTGTCATTCTTGCATCTATGACATCAGCACCTTCTCCCCACTATCTCACTTGTAACTGCTCAAAATCTATATATGATACCTACAGTCTTATAAGTACACCCCATAACCTGACCTCACCCCATGAGCATGTTGGAAAAATAGTCAGCACTCCCCTCAGGATCTGTGACAAACGAATAACTGCCTCTTGTGTATTCTATAAGTATAGTGTTTGTATCAAGCATTTACAGGTTAATCTTTTGGTACAACATAAATCACACTTGTAACAAGTGGTATCAAATCTTGGTCATAGATTCTAATTTGCTCGAGTAACACTGAGGGGGAGATTGTTGGCAAAATGGTCAGCGCTCCCCTTGATATTCATGAAAAAGGACTAACCACCTCCTATGGATTATATAATTTTAGTGTTTGTATCAGGAATTAATAGGTCGATCTTTTAGTACAACAACAATCACACTTGTAACAAAGTACACAAATAATGCCATGCCTGTTGCCACTCCCTCTCTCTCTAAACTGCCCACGCACTCTCTCTAGCAGCTGAGCCTCAATAACCACATGACCTATAATCATGCATCTGTTCAAATAACTCTCATTTTGTATTATGGAAAGTGATCTTTGTCATCATCGCATCTAGGGTAGTCTCTATATGGCCACCACGTAAAATCTCTCAATGTATCCATAGCATATTTGAAATACACTGAATATCCCAATGGCCCCTGTGCAAGTGCTCCTTTGTAGAAATATATGTATGGTATATTTTTCATCATCACTTGGTCTTCAATAGGATGGAACACTAATATGTGCTCATAAGACTAAATCTCTAATAATGCGATACCACTGCTAATAGACAACCCTCCTATGTAAGCTACTTGATGTAGATGATAATAAATCATAGCTAGCATACATAGACCCCAAGATAACACTATCTCATCCATGATCATCTTCTTGAGAACTCTCCTCCAACCAATAGGGAATTCATGTCCTCACCTATCTAGTGCTTGTAGTCCTATAATCACATAGTATAATACTTCCACTAATCTATCATGTTGTTTGGGTAATGTCTCTCACCGGATCTTGCAATCTTTGATATCAAGCTCCTCATCATTGCAATAGATAGTTGGTGAAATGTTGATCTACCTATTTCAAGATCATACTCTACCAATGCACCATGAATGAGAATCTTGAGGATGCACCAAACATCCTCCAACATCACTATGGCCTTTGTAGTCGGCATATGAAATGAACTAATCTGTGAATGTCATCGCTCTTCCAACACTGTGATTAAAATCCTATTTTCCATAATCTTAGGCATATAATTAATTTAATGCAAACCTAACCTAGCTATGATCCCTCTCTCATGAGCATTCAATCTATGTTGAAAATCCAAGCACCTTGGGCTTCTCTCTCGTTTCTGCAATAGGGGCAGCTCCTCCTACGTTTACCATGCAACTTGTGTCAACTTTCTGTTACTTTTTTTTGTTGTTGACCAAGGTTGACCAACTTTGACCTACATATAACTCATTTTTTACCATGTTTAACCTAATTTTTTACCTCTCCTAGGGCTTTGACCGTTTAGGAAGATTTTGGCACTTTTTTAACCAAGTTTACAGTCTGCTTAACCAACTGCGCAACTTAGGAAACCAAGTGTAGTCAGGACCGCACTTTGCATGCCAAGTGTGGCCAAGACCACACTTGGCATACCAAGTGTAGAAAATACCACACTTGGGTACATTTGTTGTGTACTTGGATCATGTGAACAAAAAAATACCCCTTTGACCCCTGTTTGACACTGAACTGACCCCCTAAACACCTAGAAATGCATGAAAAACATTAAAAAGACAAAAAGGCCTTGATGTACTCACCTCTAGTCTTGCATCCTCCAATTTTTGGTACCTTTGCATTCTTTCACCGCAATTTTTGTTCACTGGAAATCAATCCACTCTCCTAGCTTTAGAGCTCCAATTCTTTCAAAAGTGAGAGTGAAAATGACCTCCAAACTCCTCTCTAATCCTTTTTATAGTCCCTTTGATTCCTAAATGGACATGGAACCCTTTCCTTTTGTATTTCTCATGATTCTTTTTGCACGTTGAGCCTTATAACTTTTTCATTTGAACTCTGATATTTGATATGTTTGTTGTTGTGGATGTGTCTCATTGTTGTCGATAGATTGACCTATCACTTGAGTTTTGCAGTAAATTTCTCAAGGGGGAACCCATGTATCCTGTTGTCACTAGGGCATTTTTTAATTTTATTTTCTTCAATAATCTTTGACAAAATGCTCATAATTGTATTGTATCAAATAGGGGAAAAATGTAGATGCTCAAAAGTGGTTCAAGCCTACTAGTCTATGTGTTAACATTTTTGGCATTACAATTGAGACATTGTTTTGCATTCTAATTATTATAATTTTTTGCATCACAACCTCGATATTTTTGGCGGAATAAATAAAGTTTGAATTATCATTAAATCTTCCAAAATCAATCAAAGTCTATCCTAAACGTTCCTAAATTATGTCAATGTTATAAAAGTCAATCCTAAATGTTCCTAAACAATCACAATATCATCAAATCTTCCTAAATAAATCCAATTAGATACCTAATTAAATTACTTTTCAAATCAGTCCAATCTTGTCAAATCATGTCAATCTTATCATCATTAGTTCAATTCATCATCAACCTTATTAAATTATGTCATCATTATCCAAGGCATTTCCAAAGCTCATTGATGCCTCATCTTAATATTTTTTAGCGCATTGTCAAAGTTCATTGATTCCTCATCCCCATTAGTTCATTTAATGGTATTGTCAAATCTCATCAATGTTATTTCAAATCAACCTTATCAACTATTTTCAAACCAATCAATTCAAGTTCATTTTCAATTTTCATCGATGCCTCGTCATCATAAAATTTATCCAAGTCAATTGATAGAATTTTCAAAGTTCATCAATGTTATTTTATAAAATCATCCTCAATCATTTTTATTAATCAATCTAATGCATTGTCAAATATCGTCGATGCCTCATTGTTTCCTAAACCACTTTCAAACCTGTTAGCATATAGATTTGTCTTGTTTTACAAATTATAAATTACTCACTCTAAACCCAGGCAAAGACAAAATCTCAAACTAATAGTTGAATAATAATGCTTAGCTTTACAATTATCTGAATCAAGGTACAACTCCCTGTTTGATCTTTAATGAATTCTAGAAATCACATATAGCTTTTGAAACCATTCACTTTTAACCAAAAAGTGAGTAAGGCTTTAACAACATTTCCATACATCAACATGCAATGAAAACGGAAAGAAAGATAGATATTCAAACACTAAATGAAGCTCACAGACTTCATAATCAGAAGCAATCCACTGAAAATACATCTATGCTAAAATAAACTACAAAAAATTCCACTTGAAAATAAATTCCAGATACTCAGGAAATATCCCAACAAAGACCAATATGCTATTATAAACCAACAGATTTATATATATATCATAAATTTTTGTTCCATTCATATAAAAAATGTACTTTCAAGTTTCTTCTCTGAAAAAAAACTAACAGAAAAAGCCTAAAAACTATCCAGTCTTGCCTTACTTAACCAAAGTTACCATCCCCTTGACACAAATAATCCTGGCTATATAAATAGCCACCAGTCTTTTGAGAATAAAAACTAACATCCCAAGATACTCTCTACAGGATTCAGTGTAACTATTTTTGGAACTGCCCAAAATCAAAGAAAGCATAACTAATAAAAACTACCACTACTCCGTGATCTGTGAAGTAGGATCACAGAGTGGTGGATGAGCTGGATCCCTTGGATTGATCTTGTGAGGTGTCCATCACACAAGAGATCCTCCATTCCTTATGTTCCTCTGCAACGTTGATGATCGTGGCTTGATGTGGCAAGGCAATATGGATCACTCTCTGTTTCAGGAACTTCTTGTCTTTACGGACCTAGGCAATTTTCTACATATGCACCTCAAGGTGATCTGTGTAGATTACCAGCATAGATTACATGTTAGCAAGGGCTGTGAAATCATCTAGGGTAACATCTTTAGTATCGCTTATAGTAGTAACCTCACGCTCAAATTCATGCATCAATTCCTCTACTCCCTTAACACCTTGAGTGTCTTCTTTTATGAGGGAAATGTTCAAACATTTGAGGTCCTTTTGCATAGTATCCATTAACCCCTTCGATTCACTGAATAGGTAGGTGGTCCTATCATGACCAGACTTGATGATAGAGTTTCTCCACTTGATGCTTTTGATGGAGACATACAGAGTATCTTCATTTAATCCTGCTATGAATTTCTTAGTTAGGAATTTATTCACTCCATACTTCTCTATTTCATAGAGCTGATTCATCACCTTTAGCCACTTCTTTTTCTCTTTTTCCCACTCTGTCAGTTCTACCAGAATTTTAGTCACCATTGAATTAACCACCTCATTATTCTTAACCAACTGATTGATATATTTACTTCCCTTTTGTATCATGGTTTGGGTCCACTTGGTGTAAGCGTCTACAATCAGCTTATTCTTTTGAATCTGATCCAAGGTCTTCCTCACATCTGGTGAACACGGGTCAAATGATTACAGAGCTACTGTTAAAGGGAGAGGATTAGGATCTTGAACCTCATGAATAAATTTAGCCATCCTCTTGATTGTTGCTTTCATCTCATTTTTGTCCTTCTCATCCGTAAAAGACCTATGGATGATCTTTTTCGTATACTTTTCCATATGCTTTAAATCAGCCACTCTGGTTGCACACCCAAGATCTATCTTTTCAATTTTAAAATCATCTACAGTAGCTTTAGAAATCTCTTTGTTGTTCTTGGGAACTGCACGCTCAGCAAACTAGTGCCCTATTTTTTCATCAACATCCACTTTGGATTCTAGTTTGATCCTTTTTGGTTTCTCTGAGGAACCTAAACATTTGCTCACCATATCTTCAATCGGCAATGTTATTGGCAAGACATTTCATTTCCTGCTGATAGATGTCTCTAACCATTTAAAGGTGGGAACCGACGTCTATTGAGAGTTTTCCATCGCCTAGGTTGGAGTGGTAGGTGATGACATTGCAAAATATTTTACTCCCTTCTGATCATCCTTTTTTGGAACAACTTTTGAAATAGAGTGCTATGAGTTTACATCTCCCATCAAAGTATCCATTCCTTCCAGATCGATCACCTCCTTTTCAATTGTCTCAACCTCTTTTTTGATAGCCCTGCTTCTGGAAGTTCTTGTAGAAAAAATTGGACGAGGAGACTTCTTCTTCTTTACCTTAGATTCAACAGCTTTTTTATTTTTAGATTTGGATTTACCTGCAACAGAAACATCTTCATTAGAAATTGGGATAGACTTTTCAAAATGGGCATTAAGAACTGATCCTCTAGTGTTGTGCCTTTTGTAAAGAGGTGGCTTTTTACTGGAAATCCTTTTTTTGGTTCTTTTTATCACACTGGGAGTTTTAATGGGGATACTCTCTCTTTCTTCTATGTTCCAGTCAATCCTAAGAAGTGGTAGCCCTTGAATTTTCTCCACATAATGTTTATCAAGAATCTCTTCCTCTTTATCCTCTTCTATTCCCATGGCATCAATGTTTGTCTTCAACTCAACTATTTGATTCAATGTAAATTGGCACCATGACCTTCTTCTAACCTCAAAATCATCTGCACAATTATTAAAATGTTGAGCAACATATATCCTAATATCAAAATCTCCCCTAGCCTCGAAAGTTTGCAGTTTTAATTTGTTCAATTCTTGCTCAAAATTAAGGGCATCAAAGGAATTCTTACAAGTATAAACACCAAGTTGTATAGGAAAACTAGATTTATCCCTCCCCTTTCTCTCTTTTAAGTATTTGTGTACATGTGCCAATTGGCAACTAACTTCTGTTATAACATGAAAATCTAAGGCATACCTAGGCAGTTCGAATGGTTTCCCTTCAAACCCGCCAACCCTTAGGTAAGTAAATCTTCTGAATTATATGAAAAATCTGCCAAAGGTGTTAACAAAATTCTTATCTTCATCCGAAATTCTTTGTTTAATATTCTCCTGTAGCTCAAAAATCAACCTTCCTAAAAAAATACCATTAACTTTCATATAGTCGTCAACATGAAGATCTTTCTGTAGATGGGGATAATAATCATATACCTTCATATTGGGAATAGGAAATTTATGATATAGACCATCCCATTTTCTAGTACAGGCCAACACATAAAAAAAATAGGAAGACATATAAAAACCACTAGCCTTTCCTAAATAGTTTGCCAGTTGATGATGAAGTTCATCAGCAATACAATCTACCCAATCAATATACTTTTCCCCTCCCAAAGTTATCTGAATGAGAAAATACATCCAATCCTACCAGTAATAGGCGTGACTGTTACCTTTTATTCTATTCCATGAAATGACCAACTCTGCTACTTCAGGTTTAAAATGATCTATTGTGAGGGGTTTGGGTAGTCGTGACCCTCCTCTTTTTGGTTCCAATAGCCATTGTTTAGCAATTTCATTTCTGTAAATATGTTTCTTTGTTGAGAAAATAGAGTAGGAGGAAGCAATTTTCCATCCTTCATAGGGATCCTTCTCAGGAAAACCCATTGCTGTAAGGATGACATCTCAGTTTATGAAAGTAAGAGGGCTTCCATCGATTTTCTTGATACACCTCTCCTCTCTATCATATCTCTTGACACACTCTAACACCAATTCTGGACAAGGGGCCACTAGAGGAAACATTGTTGCATCAGCTAAACCATTTAACATCACCTTCTCAATTATGGAACTAGGAACAAGGCTTTTAATCTTACTGTGAATCTCCTCTAAGGCACCCATCTTTATCATTGTGTCATCACACTCAGGCAATGAACAAACCAAAGGAGAGGTTTATCTGAAATTTGGCAGTGGGGGCTTCATATTTCTTAAGAAGGATATCTATTAAAGACTGAAATTGTTGAAGAGAAAAATAGAGCCTTTCAATAACAAACTTTCAAATGTCCTCAATTTCAAACAAGAGCTCTTGGCGAGAAAAACACTAACCTAAAGATTGCGCACACCATAAGCTTCTCAGGATTAGAGCATACCTTCTACTTGCTTCACCAACTTGATCATTTCAAGAAAACTTCACTGTAGCATTGAAAGCATTAACTCTCATTTATAACTGATTTTCAATAAAATATGCAAGATTTGCATTTAATGATGAGGTGGGCTTCAATTAAATGCGACAAGAGGTTTGGCTTAATGCAATCATTAAATATTGATCTCTTTGAATGATTGAAATGACATATAAGTGTCACGTCCAATAATTATTATATCTATGGCATGTGCGGGTATATTTATCTTCTGTCAGCTCTCCTTTCAGTCACATCATCACTATCTTTTCACTTTTCCAATACGCAAGTTCCAGTTGAACTATGAACATTGAAAAAGGCTATTTCAAAGAAGTGAGTTCAATCAGACAATAAGACTTGACTTCCCTTTGGTGTGTTTTTTATTAAAATAACACGTGAGCGGCGAAAAAGAAAAATGAAAACTCGATAATACTTTATGCAAGACGAGGCCCGCAATTGAACTTTGAACTTTGAACAAAACAAGTTCAAGATTCATAGTTCAACGAAAGAAGTGAAATTGCAAACCGCACCACTCATTTTCATGAAAAAGTGAAGAAAGGCAATACACACCGCAGGGTGACCTTGAACCTTGAACCTTGAACTAGACAAGTTCAAGATTCATAGTTCAACCGATAGGGGAGAAATGCAAACTTAGACCAAAAGGTATTTATTGAAATGAGACTGTAAACTCCTGATTTTTAGAAGATAATCAGACAAAAAGTATGAGTCAAAAATCAGGGGTAACAAAACCTTTTGAATTGTTCCTAATCCTCATCAAAATTGTCAAAACCAAGTCAATTTCACATCAATATCATCAATTCAATCAACGATCAACTAATTTGTCCTCTTGGGATAAATAACCCATAGTTTATCCCTATGTTCTAATCATTTAATCAAACTAATACCCCCTTTCCTATGTCTCCCACAATTAATTAATTGGTCACCTTTCTAAATTATGGGATTTTCTAAATTCCTAAATTCCTAATTTCTAATTTGGAGTGAATAATGAGTTTTTAAAATTCAAAATTTCTAACTCTTACACACCTTCCACTTAATTAACTTCATCTCCTATTTTCTAGCCAGCACCTTTCCCTTCCAAATTCCCTCAATTTGTGCATTCCAAAATGCATCTCTTAAATTGTCATAATTAGTCATAATATGACATTCATCTAAATACAACTCTTCAATTATGAAATTTTTCCCTTTTGTGCATTCAATTTGTCATTATTATGACAATCTTGTAATTTGCACATTCAAGTTGCCAAATCTGCATTTGGATATCTTATCCTGTAAATTTAGATCAATTTTCTCAATCAAACTAACCACCATTTCCTAGTATTCTCATAGTCATTATAGTCATTTTTCTTTCAAATTGTTTGTGTATTTTGGTAAGGCAAGAGCATGTTTTCAATGGAGAAGAAAGGAGAACATTGGAGCTACATTTGAAGGGGGTTTTAGAGTTTATTTGCTTTGTTTTTATGCCTTCATTTCAAATGTATTTAATGGTATATTAGATTAGGATTGCATGATTTTTTAAGTTTTTTTGGTTGGCTCTATTATGCGTTCTAACCCATTTTCTAGTCTTACAATTGTAAGGTAGTGAACCCTCTTGGGGTTGAAGCCTTTTTTGTATTTGAGTAGTGAGATCTAAGAAGTGTGCCTGAATGCATGTGCATTCCCATTTGTAATACTCCTAATAGGGTATAGTACTTCTAAAAGAGTACATTCATCTTGTGGGTTTGATCCCCACCATGGTTTTTCCCTTAACCAAGTTTCCACATCAAAAATATTTGTGTTATGTGTTGATTACTGTGTTATGATCTTGCATTCATGTTTATCATTCAAATCTAAGATTAAGTTTACAAGTTTATGGTTTGAAGTTTTGGGACACAACTGATTCATTCCCCCTCCCTCCCTCCCCCCTCTCATTTTTTTGTGTTTCCTTAATTCTAACAAAGACTACCATCATGGATCTCCTCAAGAGAGCAAGCTTCCAAAAGAGGACTTAGCTCTAATACCAATTGATAGAAACAAGGAAGCACACACAACTGAGAGGGAGGGTGAATCACTTGTGTCCCAAAACTCATAAATGTATCCAACTCTTAAACATTAGTCTCATATCTAAATAATAAACATTAATGTGAGATCACAATACATTAGTCAACATATAATACCAAGATTTTTGACGTGGAAACCCGGCTTAGGGAAAAACCACAGTGGGGATCAAACCCACAAGATGATATACTTTGTTAAAATAATTATACCTTGTTAGGAGTACTACAAGGGGAATTCACATGCATTTAGGCACATTTCCTAGAGCTCTTTTTTCAAATACAAATGAGGGATACAACCCTGAGGAATACAACCTTGAATCTACTACAATCCACAGTGGACAACAATCCACAAATTATGAATTGACTGATAGTATCTCTGTCATTCCAATATAAATCAAATGAATACATCAAATCTCTACCTCAATTGCATGTTCCACTCATACCTCTTCACATAGTCTCTACTTAATCATGCACATACATCCTCATTACTTTCAAAATTACAAATGATTATATCTTTATATACAGTTCATTAACCTTGAAAAGATAAACAAGGTTTTGATCAACCTTAATACCTCAATTAAAAATAATTAATCAAATATAATACAATATTTAATGCGATCCAAAACATATCAGTAAAGACATAGCTAGGATCCAAATATTCATCCTTCAACACGCTCCAAATCCACAAATCACACCTCAATCCATTGGAGCATGCTACACCATCATGTTAGCCAAGAAAAATAAGAACACAAACACGCCACAAGATTATAACCAAATTTGATCACATAACCCAATGCAATACAGAAAGAAGAATAGGAAATGATCTAGAAACATTAGCAAGCAACATGAAATTACATAACATCAACAAAAACAACTTTGTCTTAGAATTCACAATTATCTCTTCATTGTCCATCAAGAATAATAATCAGTAACCTCTATCACTTAATAAAAATAGCTTTCCGGCATCCAAATCATGAACCACTCAAGCTAAGGACACTAAATCCATAACCTAAACTTTCCACAAAGTTAGAAACCAAAAATATTGCATAACCAATCCACACCAATCCAAAAACTACAACATTGTTTCTTCTTAAACAACTAAAATACCAGTGTCTGATAAATCATTCAAATATTACTCAAATCAACATGTGAAGCTCTATAAATTCACATAATTTAATTATAGATGTCTCTAAAACCATATGTACCTTTGCAACATTAGATCTTCAATACAACATCCATACCAAACCAATCTTATCACTGAACATACCAGGAGCATTGTCTCCAATACTAGGAATATGTTGACATCAATGACAAAACATTAATGTCAGCACATATATGCATAATATCCCAAAAATCTCCAAGTAGTTCCCTAGTCTTGGAGGAAGGTTTAAAAGTGTTGTAAAAGATTTGCATTAGTTTATTACCTTAGTTTATATTATCTTTGTTTAATCCTCTCCTTTTTCAAAACCCCATGAACACAAAAATCTACTTCTAAAATATGAGAGGTCATTTCACAAGACACACCTATGAAACTTCTTGATTGCCCTTATTTAAAGGTGAGCTTCTTAGAGATCAACAATAACTTCAAGCACACCTAGTGGGACACTATTGTACTTTTATTGCTAAAGACTTGGTGTTGAAAGGTATTTCCTCTTCAATGGAGTTCTATCAAACCACTTTGTGGCATTGTATGCTCATTTAAAAAAAGATGACTCAATCAAGTATTTATCTCATTCCTAGGACAAGAAGGGTTATTCATTGCTATGAATACCATTATTTGAAGACCTTTCTTGATCACACACCTTGTCATGAAAATATATTATAAATCTCCTTCTCATCCCATCTATGTGAAAATGATAAGGGTTTTCCTAGATGGTTGACTCCCAACCTTCCACAATTTTTTTATGTTACTCCTAGTTCAAGTGTGTATGAGTCTATGGATATAAATGTTTTCTATATTAAAAGAAAAAAAACAAGGGTTTTGCCCCTATAAGAAATAGTCCAAAGGGAATAGTGTCAAAACTACATGCCGCGAGTGTCACAGAGATTAACAGAACACTAATAGTAAAGGTGTTGACTAAAATATAATAAGGTCAATAATAGACCATTAATTTAAAGCACATTGGCCAAATGACTAGTAACCGACATTAGGGGAGGGTAGACACCTCACCCAAAACATCAGGAGAAGAATGAGAGACTAGAGGATAGTTTTTTCTACATTTCCAAACCATTTTCTATATTAATCTTACTTTGAGAGACTATTAGAACTAGAGGAAGAGTATTGACAAGGTTGAACACCTTCAGTCATAGGTTGGTGCAGATTAGGAGTAGTAGATTAAGATGGTTCCATACAGCTAGAGGGGATCACATCAACTACAAGTGGTGGAGTAGGGTACATCGTGCCTGAGGAGGCCAAATATATATTAGGAATGTCAACCTAGAGGGATTCATCACTATCTTGTAAAGAGTCATCAGAGGAAGAATTAGAAGCTCAGATAATTGGATTATCATCCTTCTCGTCCTTCCACCAAGTGGTAGCACCTTTATGATACAAGAGAAAATAGTCTATTACAAGGTAACCAATTCAAAAGCATTGATGACATCAAAATGGGAGACCCTCATAATACAATGATTAATTCCATGATCAATCCCTAACCATCATAACCACATCCCCAAAAAAGGTGTGGAGATGCCAATATCAATCAGGATGTGTGCAAAGGTGGAGAGACCCATTGCATCCATGGTATCATCCACCTTTAAGAAATGATATATTTTATGATGGCCTCAAAACAAGAGTTCTCCCAAAAATAAAGAGGGACACTAGCGAGACAAACCCACACCAAACATACATTGAGTGGTTTGGTAAGAGAATTTAAGGAGACTATCCAAGGTTTCAAAGAAAGAGAGTGAATCCCCCAAACCCACAAATTTCTCAAAACCAAATTTTGGTCATCGAAAAAAAGAAAAAATAGCAATAAAAACCCCTAAGCACAAGGGAAAATATCAATGTTACCAGAGACTAAGGGTATCCAAGAGTGTGACAGCCAATGATGAAGGAGAAAAAGAGAGGGCCAGTAATTAGAAAATTTATAAACCAACCCACAATGTTGGTAGAAGTTGGCATTATCCACCACATCAAGGTCACAAACCACTGCAATTGAGGTCTTGGAACAATATAGGGGTCAACATTTTTCCTTTGGGGGGACAGTTGTAGCATATTTGGAAACCTAAGAAAATCTCCATCCACCAACAGGAGGTTTTGGGGGAGGACCCCCTCATTAGTAGTCCTAGAAAACTTAGGAACTTTCCCCATAACAACAACATATCAAGGAAAAGAAGAGGAAACTAACCCATGGAACCCACTACGCAGAAAGACTCCAACCCAAAAATAATCAATGTAGAGGGAACATGGAGATAATCCCTCCATTTCCCACTAGAGATAACAATAGGAAAGTGCACATCATCTGGTCTAGGATGCTTAAACAGGGTAAAAAACACTCCCAAACCACACATAGGAGAATCATTAGATGACAATTTAGAGATTGAAGTAGCATGCTAGACATTGGCACACAATAGGTTTGTATATCCATGGGTGGTAGAAACAATCATTTGAGTGGATGTGTTTGCATAGAATATCATTTTGTGGTTACCCAAACAAGAGAAAGTAGGAAATGTTGTGTGAATTTTAGCAAGCAGTAGAGGAAATCAAGGTATCAAAGTTTGTTTGACTATATTGCATAATTCAAGTGGTGATAGATATAGGAAGCAAGGAGAAAATAGGAGAAACTTCTCATAGCTTGAGTATTGTTTGAAAGGAAAGATGAATTGTTTGTCCACTCAAAAGAAGAGGTCATCCTTGAAAAAATGGTCACCACTTTGGAAAATAATCTATCTCTATCTTATCTAAAATGAATCTGTAGACACCTAAAAATGGACAAGCTTGCGACTTTACATTAAAAAACACTAATTTTCATCTATTAATTAATATTTTTTAATCATTAATTAATCATCTATTTTCTTCTAAATTCATTCCCCAAATCATCTAATCAGATTCCCAAAATTAATTAAATAATTAATTTTATTTAATTAATTAACCTTAATTGATTAATTACCATTAATTAATTAATTAAATTCAATTTTCTATAGTTTAAATTCAAATATTTAAACTTACTAATTAAATTCTTCCCATTAAATTAATTTAATTTCATTCAATAAAGCAATTCTAAATCAAAAAGAATTCAATTATCTCACATGTTGAAAACTTTAATTAAATAAATGAATTAAATATTCATTTATCTTCAAAGAGGTAACTCCAATCAGATCACATGGGTTACTCCACCCATCTCTCCAGTCCACATGGGTAACTTCACCCACCTCTCTAGTCCACATGGGTAACTTCACCCACCTCTTCAGTTCAAAAAGGTAACTCACAATTAGCTCTTCAGTCAAACACACTCTGTCTCCTCTTTACCAATTTAAGAGGTGGAGTTTACTGATGGCTTCTCCAATTCCCTTTGATCTCAACCGTTCATCTCCATATCTCTGGGATTGATCTCAACTGTTCATTTCATCCCCAGTTCCTATATAATAAACCCTTCATAACCATTTGAAGGATCTAGGATTTCAAGCTCTCGTGTGCCATAACTCCATCAGTTTGGTTCTAGCATTCAAGCCATCTTGCGATCACACACTCATTTCAAGTATCAAATTATCGATGCTTCTCAAGTCATAAACGCTGCCCACACCAATACTGAGCATCAAAAATAGCATTTTAGAAGGAGTAGAGAGAGACAATAGAAGCTTCAAGAACTTTGGGGTTTGCATTCAATTGTTTTCCTTTCATTGCTTGTACATTTTATTGGTTACATTTCAAGTTATTCATTTTAGTAGTTCTTGTGTACTTGATTTCTATCTTTGTAAAACCTTTGCTACTAACCCTTGCCTTTGGAAAGCTTGGGAATCACAGATCATGAAAGAAGAGGCATACATTTTGGTGAACTTGACATGAAACAAACAGCCTGAATATCTCTTGGAGATGAAAAACAAAATTGATCAGCCATGGCCGTACATTCGTAGACCTAACAATTTGTATTTTTTTTATATCTGTGTTATTTCACAATCGCAAGTATTTGCCGCACTTGACAAAATTGTACCGCAATCGAGTGGTTTAATACCGAAATCGATTGTAGGTTTCCGCATTTATTTTTTGGCATCTTTTGGGTCTCTGTCTTTTCTACATTTTACCACAATTGACTGATCAATACCATAATCAGAAGAATTGTGCCGCAATTGACCAATCCAGACCATAATTGACTGATCCAGACCGCTATTGATTGTGCATTACCACAACTGAAAGTGCTTTGCCTCTATTGCTACTTTTGGGCTGTAATCTCCTATTATTTACCACAATTGCCTATGCATCACCGCAATCACCTAAAAAATTTCTCATTAGGGCCAAATTCTTTATCTTGCTATCTGAAAATCTTATACTTTCTTTATTTTTCTACAGGACAACGAGTTCCCACAAACACGAAGGGTAAGTTGTTGGTGAGTATCATTCATTGTTTCAAAGTTACACATACTCTCACTTTTCAAAAATCCTTTTGATACTAACTTGTTTAAACAAAACAAATTAAAAGGAATTCACTTGTCGATTTGGGATAAAAAAGAACAATGTTTGTCAAACATCTCACATCTCACATTTCAGATTTGGGCTTAAAATTGACGTGGGGACTAAAATTGAACAAGGCAAAGAATTTCTTGATTTGGTGCATTAAAATTGAACAAGAAATCAACACCTACTTTTAGGCTTAAAACTAAACACTTGTGCTTGTATGGTGGTGTAGCTTAGTTCACATTTCAAACTTTTGGAGCTTAATCGATTTACTTTGTGTCTTGAGTTTTGGGTGCACTTGCACAATCTGTTAGATTAGACACCTTTATACTTTCTAGAAAGGCCTGTCTAGGGAATGCGCTTCTTCCTTAGAGAATGACCTTAAACTAGTAATCCTTCTAATCGGTATATAAACAAGGCACAAACCAAAGTTCTTTCTTATCTAGCCAAGCTTGGGCGAGGTGTGTTGATGATAGTCTGGATTGGGTGAATATATGTAAGGAGCCAGCGTGGTCAACTAGGCTCTTAAGTGAGTCACACATGTACAAACTAATTGGATAGATGCCACAGACCCTTACTACAACCTTGTTTAATTAGAGGCCAACCTGATTTACCTCCGAATAGGTACCTTATTATAGTGCAAGGGGTTGTAGAATTTCCCCCCAAGATTCCCAACATATGTGTCCCACGGTATTTGTGTAATGAAAGAGATCTTCACTCTGTGACAACAATACCTGGAAATGGAAAAAACACAGGCACCTACGTCGTGGACCTTCGTGTCCTAGTAGCATGACAATTGTTGTGTGAGCTAATGGAAATTCAAGCATTGGGCATATAACATTGTATTCTGAAGCCATTGACCTAGATTAATCTGACTGTTCATTATTGAGACCTCGTGATAACCTTGCAACTTGAAAAATTTGTAGAACATACACATTATCAGTCTTCATTCTTCAAAACACAGTGTCTGTTGTGCTTGTTCTTTGAATAGTTTTTTGAAAATACAAAACAAACATCCAACTATCAAAATGAGTTGAACGTGTTAAAGTCTAGGGTTGTCAACATCAACTATCTTGCAAATTAGAAGGATTGTCCCAAAATATCAAAATTGTCAAACAATGGTACTTATCCTCTAGTCTTTTTGAGACCATTTCCCTTTTACCACAATTGCCCGCATTTTATCACAATTGATGGAAGTATGCCTTAGTTAACTTGTTTATTACCACAATCGACCTATTTATTACCACAATTGGTGGTAAAGTACCACAATTGACCATTCACTTTACCGCAATCAGTGGGGTTGTACTGCAATTGACCAGAGATACTTTATTCCTGTTTTGACCTAAAAACCTTGAAATAACTCTACAGTTGGTGTCCAAAACTAGTGTCTATCCCAGGAAAATGTGAAGAACATTGTGTGAATCTCTAAACATTAAAGATCATCCCTTCTCTGAAAGGCATGATTATTGTCTAAAACATTGATAGTTCAAATGCTCAAACTCAAAATACATTGATCTCATCATATCAAACATCATCGTCTTTATCAAAGTGACTTTTTCCCAAGCAAAGGTCAAAAAGTCTTATCTTTTTACATCATCACCACTTTGAGATTAGGATATATCAAAATCTATCCTTAGAATTACCCTTGTTCAAAACATAACTCAAACTTCCTTATAAAGGATATTCTTCTTTGTTTGCTTTATATCACTTGTTTTAGTTTCAAAATCTAGACCACACTATGTCTCAAACACCTCATGAAGGGCCTTACACAAGGTCAAAGGCTAGAACGCAACCTGGTGAGTCATATATCAACAGATTCCCCACTTGGGAAATAGAGAGAGAAGATGACCCTTTTATAAACACCAGTTCTTTTCTGTTCATTGAACAACCCCGTGGGGTAGCTCTTTTCCAAAATGTCACAGAAGAGGAACTAGAGGATATAGAGAAAGATTCTTATTCCACACAAGTGGTTGATGATGTTGTAGAGAGGAATCCTAAACACTTCTTAGCCATGCTGATAAAGAAGGGAGTCAAACTCCTCGCTAAATTTAGTGTATCGACCATATGGCCTGAAAACCCTCTCGTAGATCAAAACACTACTCAGTCTCCTCAGATACTGCCTGTTGTCTCTCAAATATTCCCACCATTGGTAATATCCACATTGACATAGATGATACCTAGTCAAACCAATGGCACAAACCAGGCTAGCACATCTTCCACTCAAAGCATGACAGGCTCGCAATTGAGTGCACCTATGGTCACTAGTACGCTCCCACCTTCGGTCACATGGCTGGGGAAATCAAGCTCTCATGCTATGCCTTCCATTCCACCAAACACCAAATGTTCTGAAACTATGCTACTACTGTAGTCAATTCATACTAGTCTCGGGATCAACACCTCATGCCCACAGGGATCCATCTCTACAGGTATGACTTACAGTCAATTCCCACCCAAGCCTACACCATTGCCCATTCCGACATCAATCCAGCCTCCGCAACAACAACCCCAGCTTCAGTTGCCTCAAATCAGACCCTAGCAATAGCAACCCCAACTTCAGTTGCCACAAATCCAACCCCAGCTTCAAATGCCTCAAATCCAACCCCAGCAACATCAACCCCAACTTTAGTTGCCTCAAATCCAACCCCTACAATAGCAACCCCAGCTTCAGTTGCCTCAATTCCAACCTCAGCAAAAACAACCCCAACTTCAACCCCAACCTCAGCAGTAGCAATATCAACCCCAGCAGTATCAACCCAAGTTTCAATCACAACAACATTCCCAATCCCAACAACAAATGCATCAAAACCCACCATGGGATACTCATGTGCCCCCATTTCAAAATCACTCAGTGGGAAATCAATATCAATTCCCTAGGGTGAAATCATATGTTCCTACTCAAGGGACATAGAGGCGCAGCCTCATACCCACTACAATACAGACGAACATCATCACACATCAACCTCAATATCAAATGGACATGTTAATGCAGAAAATGCAAACCCTTCAAACCCAAATGATGGATATGTAAAATCAGGGGCAAACTAAATCCTATACCACAGAGGATTTATACCCATACCCCTTTGATCATTCTCTCCACATGTCTTCGTTCCCAAATCACTTCTTGGTACCAAAATTTGAAAAATATAGGGGCAATACCAACCCTATTGAACATATCTGAGATTTTTCTTTCTAGTTGCGTCAAAGTCACCCATGATGAAACATATTTAATGTGACTATTCCCACAAAGCTTAGTCGGACCAAAAATGGAGTGGTTCTCACATTTAGCTCATGGCATTCAGACTTGGGGTGAATTGGCTGAAAAGTTCATAGCTCACTTCCATCATAACATCAAGTGCAAGGTCAGCATCAAGGACCTTTTTGATATCAAACAGAAGGATGGAGAGTCTTTTGTGAAGTTCCTATAGAGATGGAGGAATATAGAAAACTGCATAATGTATGATGTGCCCGAACAAGACCTAATAGTCATGTTCATTGATAATCTAATTCTAGACATGTCATTCACAATAGAATTGCAGTTAGCTCTGAACTTCACATGACTCATCGAACGAGGAGTTCGTTGTGAGAAAAACTTAGTCAAACAAGGAATCCTTATAGATCCAACACAAATAAATACAAACAAAAATGTAACGGACAAAGCTAAGTGGTGTAACAAAAACAAATATGTCACCAACGATGGTGTCATTGATGTGAAGATAATCAACTATGTACAACCCAAGGTGTCACTGTAAGGTGCACCTGTTGCCAACCAACAACCCACAGGGCCCACTCAACAAGAATACACCCAAAACCAACCTCCCCCTATCCAAGTGTCCACTGTGTCAAACAGTCAAAAATAGACTCAACGCAGACCACGGTTTCAATTCCAACAATGAGATTTCACACCATTAGGAGAGTTGATAGAATCAGCTTTACGCAAGTTGGTACAATCAAACACTATCACTCTCCTAGAAATTAGGGAATTTGAAGAAGATGCAAACAAACCAAGGTGGTATAATGACAAAGACTTCTGCGAGTTTCATCAGGTGAAAGGGCACAAAATGCCTAACTATTTCTGATTGAAACACGCTATCCAAGATTTGATTGACATAAGGGCCAACAATGTGACAAATACCCAAGCCAAAGGCACAACTGATCACACTATCTTCAAAAATACCTTTCATGATCACAACAAGGGAAAAGCCTCCAGGTCTGGTCGACAGACAAAACAAGTCAACTATACATATGCCAACAGTGATAATGTTATCAATTGCCTCAATCCTTTAGATAGCCATGTGGCTACGATCACTATCAAAGACCAAGGTAACAAATGTGTTGTAACAACGCATCATGCCAGAGTCGTATTACAAGGAGTACCATCCTCATCTACTGTATCTGCCAATCCTAATGCAAACTCAGATCCACAGCCAAGCATAGTGGATCAACTAAAGCGCACACCTGCCTAGATCTCCATGTTTGACCTATTGTGCATATCTCCATAGCATAAACTGGCACTTGACCAAGCCCTTCAGAATGCAGCTGTCCCAAGGGACATAAAACCCAAGAGCTTCCAAATAATGGTTAGCCATATAGCTTCTAACAAACATGCCACATTCATAGATCATGATGTGCTGCCACATAAACCCCTGCATAATGATCCTTTGCACTTACTGGTCCAAGTCCACAAAAGTATTATCCGTAGGGTCCTTGTTGATGGTGGAGCTAGGTTAAACATTTATACTCTAAAGTTAATCAAGCAACTGGACTATTTAGAATCAAGCATTGATGTCACAATGAGGATAAATATCAGAGCTTATGATGAAGAGGAAAGGTCCTCTAAAGGTATTATCATTCTACTTATCTGTATTGGTCCAGTAGTCAAGAACACCCCCTTCCAGATCCTAGATCTTGAGTTGGGATACAACATGTTACTAGGGAGACCATGGATACATGAAATGCAAGCCGTACCCTCAACATACCATCAATGCATCAAGTTCCCACATCGGGGAGAAGAAATAATCATAGAGGGAGATCCCCAACCTTTCCAATATTGTAACGCGGTCCAAATCAGCACAGACAACCAAGTACCTTTAAACCAAGATGCAAGTATCCCCTCCTCTTTAGATTCAAATCCTAAGGATGTTACACACAAAGAGGGAAAGATATCCATTACCGACAAGGGCTTTGGTGAGTACAGATATGAAGAGGCTTTCACCATCACACACATGCCTCAAAGCCCAAGAACTTATGGCATGCCACAACCTATTATTATAACAAAAACTCTGTAGCCTATTCTATTCACATGTTCACCCACAACCTTTGTTAGATGGGGAGAAATAGCAGAAGAAAATCCATTTGAACAAGATATCAGTACATGGTTATACCAAGACCCACAAGAGACAATCCAAAAAACCCTACCTCTGTCAAACTATGGTAATGGTTATACAATGTTACAAAGATTCAGGTATGATGGTACAACTAGCTTGGGGGCAAGACAACAAGGCATAATAGAATTGTCTCTCCCGCCAACCCAGAGAAATAAGAGAGGGTTAGGCTATGGGCAACAAAGATCCAGTCCTATAATCCAAGACATCCAAGTTGATTAGGAACAAATAGCAGAGATGCACTGGGGGCACAACATAGAACATGTCTTGATAAGCAACATACTAGCACAGTTGTTGCTCCCCGAAGAGGGAACCACGCAAACCCGAATAGACCTCCACATTGTAATCGATGATAACAAAGGAAGTGAGACATCTGATGAGCCTTCTATTGAGACTAACTCCCATGAGTATGAGTGGAGATCCCTTCATGACTCTGAACCATTGATCCCAGATTATTGCCCTTGGTCAGACACTATCATAAACCTAGAAGACTTATTTGACCAACTATCCATTTTCAAACAATCCTACATAGATAAGCATGTCATTTATCATTCCTCAGGTGGTGCGTCCACATCACAGTCTAGTTTTGTAGGAACAATATATGTAGTCCCTTTCAATCAACTAGAGTCAAACAACCATGAAAGTATATGTCTTGTACACCCAGAGATAATAGAGTGGGATCAACAAGGACCGCCTGATTTAGATGTCTTAGAGAATGATGAGGTTATTGCTAATTTCATGGGACTTAGGGAAGGCATGCCATTAGGAGACCACAAGGCAGGCTTCTCCATTGACCTCAACAGAGTGGCATATTTCAGTGAGGCAGCTCCTCTTTCTAGTCCACAAAAGAAAAAAGAACAAAAAAATGATAAAAAGCTAAAACAAGACGTATCTTCTATCGAAAACCTCAATGAGGAGCTAGAAGATGGAAATAAGGAACTCCTCCCCTTGAAAGAGGAGAAGTCGACATTACTAGCAGAAGAAATAGAGGAAGTCAATTTGGGAGATGACAAGAACCCAAAGAACATATACTTGGCAAAATCACTCACCCCAGAGGGGAGGGAACATTTCATCAGTTTCTTCAAAGAGAGGATGATCAACTTTGCATGGTCCTACTCAGAATTCTAGGATTAGATCTCGAACTCATGCTACATCATCTCCCATTGCTACCCAATGCCAAAAAAATCAAACAGAAGCTAAGGAAGATGCATCCCCATGTTGCATTGTTAGTGAAGGCAGAATTGAAAAATCTCCTGGATGCCAAGTTCATAAGACCAATACCATACGCAAACTGGATATCTAACTTGGTACCAGTTACAAAGAACAGTGGTCAAATACAGATTTGCATAGACTTCAGAGATCTCAACATAGCCTGTCCCAAGGATAAATTTCCTTTACCAAACATTGATATAATAGTAGATCTAACCGCTGGACATCAAATGCTATAACTCATGGATGGCTTTTCAGGGTATAATCAGATAAGGATCACGCCAGAATACCAACATAAAATAGCTTTCACATTTCCTTGGGGAACTTAATATTGGAACATCAAGCCGTTTGGTCTCAAAAATGCTGGTGTGACATATCAAAGGGCTATGACAACAATATTTCATGATCTCATCCACAGAACAATGGAAGACTATGTGGACAACATACTAGCCAAGTCAATGCTTCGCAAGGATCATCTACAAGTATCAGGACCAATCTTTGATAGAATGCAGGAATATAAAGTCCGTTTAAACCCAAAGAAATATGCATTCGGTGTCACAGTAGGAAATCTATTTGGGTTCATAGTGTCACATAGAGGCATCGAAGTAGACCTAGAGAAAGTCAAAGAAATATTGGACATGCCTCCACCATCGAACCTGAGGAAACTAAGAGGGTTACAAGGAAGGCTCCAGTAAATCAGGCGCTTCATAGCTCAGCTAGCAGACAAGTGCCATTCATTCCAACATCTATTGCACAAAGACATCAAATTCATATGGACCGAGCAATGCGAACAAGCATTCCAAATATTCCAGGACTACCTCCTCAAGTCTCTTATATTGGTGCCACCAGTCCAAGGTAGACCATTTCTTCTGTATATCTTAGCAACGAAATTAGAATTAGGTGTACTCTTAGCACAACATAATGACGCAGGTAAAGAAAGGGTCATCTACTATCTAAGCAAAACATTGGTAGGATATGAGCTCAACTATACGCCAATAGAAAATCCATGCCTTGCAGTTGTCTTTGCTTCCCAGAAGCTGAGACATTATATGTTGAGTCACCAAACAAAGTTGATCACACATATTGATCCTTTAAAGTACCTCTTAAGAAAATCAGTGCTCACTGGATGACTTGCAAAGTGGGTAATGATCTTAAGTGAGTTTGAAATTGAGTACATAGATAGAAAGGCCATCAAAGGACAAGTGATCGCAGACCAACTAGAAGAGGCACCTACAACCAGAGATCGAGGTATGGAAACTATATTTTGATGGATCATGCACGAACCATGGTGCGGGGGTAGGAATAGTGCTTATCACTCTAGATCATGATACAATTCTTAAGTCTTTCAGACTCAACTTCCCATGCACAAACAACATAGCAGAATATGAAGAAAGTCTTTGGAGATTCACAGTTGGTCATTAGTCAAGTCAACAATGATTATACAACCAAAGATGAGAAGATAATACCATACAGAACACAAATAATAATATTACGCACCAAGTTCCATTACATCTTCTTTGAGCAAGTCACATGAGCACAGAACAAAGTGGTAGACACAATGGCTACCATAGCATCATTAATCAATATGCCCGACAACGAAACAAGATTCCAATTTCTAGTAGAGAAACTCTTGGTGACATCACATCAAGCATCCATCATAGAATCAGCATGTGTCCTTGTTGGTCCTGAATCCCCATGGTACCAAGATGTATACAACTACCTCCAAAATAGTTTCTTACCTCCCAACTTGTCTAGAAACCAGAGAGAGTCCCTAGTCTGCCAAGCCTCTAGGTATACCATCCTCTCAACTACTTTATAGACGAAGTCTAGACGAAATGATACTACGATGTCTCACTTCCACAGAATCCCAGAGAGCTCTATATGAGGTACTTGAAGGAATTTGTGGAACCCACAGAGGTGGCAACAGCTTAGCTAAGAAGATCATTCGCATGGGATACTATTGGCCCACAATAGAGACAGATGCACACAAACATGTACAAAGGTGTAGATAGTGTCAAATTCATGGAGACCTCATCCATGCGCCAGCCCAAGAACTAAATCCTATCATATCACCATTACCATTTTCTATGCGGGGATTTCACCTAGTGGGAAAAATTACACCTTCTTCAACAAATGGACACAAATGTTAGTAATAACTGAGAGGGGGGGGTGAATCAGTGGCCTCAAAAATTTATCCTTTAAAATTCAATCCACTAATTAATATACCTCAGATTATTAAGTCCCTACAAGATGTATGCCTTTGAAATACTTGAAACAATTTACTGTCTGTCGGTTTACCTTGTCTGTCCTTATTTTCCTTGATTACCGATAGGCAGTAAAACTTATTTACCGATGCTCAATAAATATGCAGAGTATACTAATCAATCCATAAATGTATATGTGAAATGTAAAACAATAAAGTAATAAACCATACACACATAACACAATGATTTTAACGTCAAAACCATGTTAAGGGAAAAACCACTGGGACCAGTACCCCAAATTTTCACTCTTCTGAAGTGAGCCCTGTTAGGAGCCAACCCTGTTAAAGGTTACAAACACACTATTAAGAGCGACCTTGTTAGATTATTTTTATACATAGATTATCACTAAGTATCTAGCATCTACGCTACCATCCTTGAATCAGTCTCTAGACTGTTAATAGGCTTTATGCTGATCTTACTACCATCCTTGAATCAGCCTCCTTCTTAGACTATCGATAGGATTTAGGTAAGACCGATGCTACTATCATGAATCAACCTTTTTGGTAATTTGTTAGGATATACCTCAATTATAGAAGATGGTTAAGTCCTACTCTGTTAAGAGACTTAATGTTTCAATGGTTAAACTGAAACACAATGACCTATTTCTAATGCAACTTGAATTGAAGATATTTAGATCTATTTACGTACAATACCTCTCTGACCAATGTATCAATTCAGTTCCTTTTTACTTCACACTTTTTGCTCTGTAATGTTGTGCTTCACTATTTGTCGATGTCTACAAAATTCTTTAGCTCTCCCTTAGCTTGATTGATCAGGACTGCATGAAGTTTATCCTTCATCAGTTTCTCTTCAGCATCTTCTCTCAATTCACTCCCTTGTATCTCTAAGTGCTTGTGGAAATGAGTTATGATTGTCTCTTATATAGACATGATTTTCCTTGATTCTTGATTCTTGGCGTGAAAAACAATCCAGCCAATTTGATTTACGGATTTAACTCCTGATTTATCTCGTAGTTATCTTCTTTCCAATTGTATAAATCAATTGCTTTAATAGTGGTTGAATAAAAAAAATAAAACAACTAGTTAAGTCTATCTTTAAGCTCTGCCAACTAGATATTTTGTCATTTTCTGATCTCTCTGTTCTGTCAGTCAATTCTGTAGTTTGTAGCCGGTGACAATTGCCAGTTCTATCGGTGCAGCTTTAGTTAGCTTCAGGATCTCCATCCGTCGGGCATCATTGGATCTTTCTCATTGGTCATCCTTTGATTTTGCTTCGTCAGGCAGCACTGTCTTCTGCTTGTCAGGTATCACTGTGACTTTATCTCTGTCTTTACCAGTGGTGTGCACTCCGTCGGTTTTGTCTGTCACTTAGTGAATACTTGACTTTTATGCATTACTGAAAGCATAACCATTGTTCCATTGATTCTCTGAAGTCTTTGGCATTATTTATATGACCATACAGATGATATCAAGTTAACATTAATGACAATACAAACTATTAACTAATTTAATGTCTTGTATCATCTTCAACTTAACATTATCAAACATTCAATTAGTTACATGTCATCAATCTCTCCCTTTGGAATTGATGGCAACTATATTATCACACTATACTATTTCTAATACAATATGAAGTACAATTGTTGAGATTCATCAAATTACCAAACAGTTTGTTTTGCTAACTGATAAAAATGTCTGACCGTCGGTAAGCTCTGTGTAAGCTTAGATTTGATTCTTGTAGCTTTCTCTGTTTCTTCTTCTGATGTGTTTTGACCTCTGTTGGTGTCAATTTCTCTCTCTTCTTCTTTGATGTCTCTGTCTTGTATCTACAACTTTTATACAAATACTCTCCCTATGGATATGATCTCTCCCTGTTTGGAGTAATCTGATAATGAATAGTTTCTGATGATAATATGAAATACATTCTCTCCCTTTGACATTAATGCCAAACAAATATTTTCACAAATATCTGACATTCTGTCAAACAATTTCTTCTATCCATAATATATTCCTTGAATTTCCCTTATCCATCATCAATATAATAATTTTCTCTGGTGCTTGGTTCTGATATATACCTGTCTGTATATAGATGTAGCTTTGAAGTTTAGCTTCTGCTTGCATCAATCATGAATGATATTCTGATAATATATGGCTGATGTAGCTTTTAGTCCTTTTACTGACTGCTAGACATGGGTTTGACCCCTAGTCTTTTCCTTAGGTACTCAAATGTATCCTTGGGTAGTGGCTTGGTGAAGATATCAACTGATTGTTCTTTTGATTGCACATATTCAAGTATGACCTCTTGTTCTTGAACTTATTCTCTCAAATAATGATACTTGATGGCAATGTGTTTAGTCTTTGCATGCATGACTGGATTCTTGGAAATATTTATTTCACTTGTGTTATCACAATAAATAATTACTGGTTCTGTGATCTTCATATGCATACCTTCCAGCAACTGTTTGATCCATGCAATATTTGAGCAATTTTCTACAGCAGCAACATATTCTTCTTCTACAGTAGACTGAGAGATGCATCCTTGCTTCTTGCTAATCCATGTGACAAGTCTGTCACCCATAAAGAATGCTCCTCCAGTTGTGCTCTTTCTGTCATCAAGATTTCCAGCCCAATCAGCTTCAATAAACACTTTCAGTTCAAATTTTCCTTCTCTTCTATACCATAAGCCAAATTCCTTAGTATTCTTTAGATATCTTAGGATTCTTTTCACAGTAGTTATGTGTGATTCCCTGGGGTTAGCAGAAAATCTAGCAACAATTCCTACTGCATGTG
>MU226793.1:365508-415726 GCA_018584345.1 Thuja plicata
CATCTTGCAGCAAAATTTCCAATCTCTTTACAATTGAAACATACAAGTGGTAACTTGCCTTTGTATTTACCTTTGCCTCTTAGCATTCTTCTCGCCATGAGTGCTTCAATTTCATCTAGATCTTCTTGTTCACTTTCACTTTCACTGTCTCTTCTAGATGAGTGTCTATGACTAGATTTACTTATTTTCATAGAAGACTTGAATGCAGACTCTAAACTTGGTAAGACACTATTATCAAAGTTATTCATCTCAAATGAAATTAGTCTACCAGTCAGAGTATCAAGAGTGACTGTGTTATTTTCTACTGCTCTCATTTCTTGAATAGCAGAGACTCTAATAGCATATACAGGCAATAAGGTTCTTAAGATTTTACTTACCACTGTCTCCTCTTCAAGTGTACCTCCAACACCTCATATAGCATTGACTACTTTTATTCTTCTGTTGTACTGAGTGATGTTTTCACCTTATTTCATTCTGAGATCATCAAAATTCCCTCTAAGGCTTTCTACCTTCGCTCTCAGAACATTTGCATCACCTCCATGTACAAGTTTCAACTTGTCCCACATTGTCTTTGCATTTTTGCAATCTTTGACATCCTCAAATTCAGCATCAGAGAGTGAGCCTGAAAGCTCTATAACCATGTAGTTATGTTCATGCTTTACTCTCAATTGATCTACTGTCAATGGTCCTATAGGAAACACATATGTAGTATCTAAGTATTGAGTAATATCATTGCCAATACCTGATAAGTGAAGCTTTATTCTACTTTGGCATGAAGCAAATTTGTCCTTGTTCAACTTGGGCACATCTCATCTGTTCATCTTGTGATCTTTACTTAGGTCTTGAAACCCTCCTTCTAAGCACACAAGCTATGATACCATTTGTTAGTAATAACTTAGAGGGGGGGTGAATCAGTGGCCTCAAAAATTTATCCTTTAAACTTCAATCCACTAATTAATATACCTCAGATTATTAAGTCCCTACAAGATGTATGCCTTTGAAATACTTGAAACAATTTACTGTCTGTCAGTTTACCTTGTCTATCCTTATTTTCCTTGATTACCGATAGGCAGTAAAACTTATTTATCGATGCTCAGTAAATATGTAGAGTATACCAATCAATCCATAAATGTATATGTGAAATGTAAAATAATAAAGTAATAAACCATACACACATAACACAAGGATTTTAACATGGAAACCCTATTAAGGGATAAACCACTGAGACCAGTACCCCAAATTTTCACTCTTCTGAAGTGAGCCCTGTTAGGAGCCAGCCCTGTTAAAGTTTACAAACACACTGTTAAGTGCGACCTTGTTAGAGGATTTTTATACATAGATTGTCACTAAGTATCTGGAATCTATGCTACCATCCTTAAATCAGTCTCTAGACTGTCAATAGGCTTTATGCTAATCTTACTACCATCCTTGAATCAACCTCCTTCTTAGACTGTCAATAGGCTTTAGGTAAGACCGATGCTACTATCATGAATCAACCTTTTTGGTAATCTGTTAGGATATACCTCAATTATAGAAGACTATTAAGTCCTTCTCTGTTAAGAGACTTAATGTTTCAATGGTTAAACTGAAACACAATGACCTATTTCTAATGCAACTTGAATTGCAGATATTCAGATCTATTTACATACAATACCTCTTTGATCAATGTATCAATTTAGTTCCTTTGTACTTCACACTTTATGCTTTGTGATGTGGTGCTTCACTGTTCGTCGGTGTCTGCAGAATTCTTTAGCTCTCCCTTAGCTTGATTGATCAGGACTGCATGAAGTTTATCCTTCATCAGTTTCTCTTCAGCATCTTCTCTCAATTCACTCCCCTATATCTCTGAGTGCTTGTGGAAATTAATTATGATTGTCTCTTATATAGACATGATTTTTCTTGATTCTTCATTCTTGATTCTTGGCGTGAAAAACAATCCAGCCAATTTGATTTACGGCTTTAACTCCTGATTTATCTCGTAGTTATCTTCTTGCTAACTGTATAAATCAATTGCTTTAACTATGGTCAAATAAAACAAATAAAACAACCAGTTAAGTCTATCTTTAAACTCTGCCAGCTAGATATTTTGTCATTTTCTCATCTCTCTATTCTGTCGGTCAATTCTGCAGTTCGTCGTCGGTGACAACTGCCAGTTCTGTCAGTGCAGCTTTAGTTAGCTTCAGGATATCCATCCATTGGGCATCATTAGATCTTTCTCATCGGGCATCCTTTGATTCTGCTTCATCAGGCAACACTATCTTCTGCTTGTCAGGTATCATTCTGACTTTATCTCTATCTTTACCGGTGGTGTGCACTCCATCGGTGTTGTCTATCACTTAGTGAATACTTTACTTTTATGCATTGCTGAAAGCATAACCATTGTTCCATTGATTCTCTAAAGTCTTTGGCATTATTTATATGACCATACATATGATATCAAGTTGACATTAATGACAATACAAACCATTAACTGATTTAATGTCTTGTATCATCTTCAACTTAACATTATCAAACATTCAATAAGTTACATGTCATCAAAAAATACATCATAGCAGAAATAGAGTACTTCACCAAGTTGGTGGAAGAAATTCTCCTCACTTACATAACTGGAAAGAAAATAGAAATGTTCATACTTAACCACATCATCTGTCGATACGGGATTCCTCAAACCATCCTGACATATCATGGTACACAATTCCAAAACAAAGATGTTGAAGAGCTATGTGAACAGTTCCATATCAAACAAGGGTTCTCTTCATTTTATTATCCTCAAGGGAATGGCCAAGCCAAAGCTACAAACAAAATTTTTTTGAAAATCTTGAAGAAAACAGTGAATGAATCAGGGCGAGACTAGCATTTACAGCTTAATCCGACAATATGGGCATATGGAACTAGCATGAGAAAACCTACAGAAGACACTCCCTTCTCCCTAGTGTATGGATCAGAGGTAGAATTACACCTCAAAGTGGAAATCCCATCCCTTAGGATATCACGAAAGAACCTGATTATAGATGAAGACTATAGAGTAGCAAGGCTCAGTGAACTGGAGTTACTAGATGAACGAAGACAACATGCCTTCAACCACTTACAAGTCTATCAGAATCACCTTATAAGGAACTATCATAAGAAGGTGAAGCCATGAACATTTGAGTTAGGAGACCTTGTCCTCATGGAAAATCAAAAGAACCAAGGAGACCAAGTCAAACTGGGAAAGTTTGAGCGTAACTGGCTAGGACTATTTGTCATTGTCAGCTCTACTCAGAGTGGGGCATTCATACTGGCGACACTAGAAGGAGATCAGCTCCTTGGATACATCAATAGAATTCACCTCAAGAGGTTCTACCCTTGAGGTCTCTATGTTTAAGGCACCTATCTACATATCTAGAAAATACCAAAAAAAATTAGAAAATACAAAATGTTACCTTGGTGAAAACCTGGCAAACAGAGGCCATGGCGACAACAAAAAAATCAAAAAAAAAAAAAGTAAAGAGAAACAAAATTTCTCTCTTAGTGAAAACCTGGCAAACAGGTGCTATTGAATAGGTACCTTGGTGAAAACCTGGCAAATAGGTGCAAAGTGTTCAAATCCAGCTTCACCATCAATGAACTCCAAAAGCTTGAGCACATTTCAAATGCAAGACTGACTACCCAAGCTATATCCAGAAGTACACTCCCCTCTAAGCACCAAGCACTTACCCATGGTTAATACTGGTCCACCAGACTAGGGGGCGATTCTAAATGTCCTGAAAAAATCCAAAAAAAAATTGAAAAACTCATCAAAAATCCTAAAAATATCAAAATGCTCTGATAAAATCAATCTTCATCAAAAACAATCAAAAAATTGCAAAATCCCAAGCAATAAAGCCAACTCGATTATCAAGAGAGAAAAGGGATATCGTGCCCAGTCAATCAATGTCACAATCATGAGCTTTACGAATTAGTATGGGGCTCATCTGACACAGCTTTATCAATCTATCAAATCAATCAGCAAGCAACTGGCGACCAAGCCAATCTATCAATTGTCACAATCATGAGCTTTGTGAATCAGCATTGGGCCCATCTAACACAGCTAGATCAACTGCCAAAATGATCACAATCAATCAATCAAATCATATCAATCATCTCACATAGTGATGGATACGCTCAAACTAGACAAGTCAGTCTTATATGAGTAATCTATAACTGAATCTAGACACACTGAAGAAATCAAGCCAGTCAAGCCTATCAAAAGAGTCGAGCCAATCAAGAGAATCCAATTGCATCAAGGATCCATCCAAACATGTTGACTAGGTCAGTCAGTCAGTTAGATGTCAGTCTATATTTTGTGGTTATGTTCTTATGCTACTCTAGGATCCACCATGTGAGGAGAGTAGCTATGATTGATCATGACTTATTTTCTTTGATTGTTGTCTGTTGAATGTTCAATTCTATTTCAGGGCCACGATGATTTAGGATAAATGCAGTAGGCACTATCACTTATCTGGCAGCCACGTAGTTCCATGATCTAAGCTTAACCCTAGGAAAGAATTGGACATTCCTTCTCTTTTATTTGCTTGTTTGGTTTATATAATCAAGAGCCCGCATTGCTACTCAGATTGACTCTGAGTGCATTGGAGTTCTATCTTAGTTTCTATGGTCTTTTATTTTATGTTGCAATCAAGAGCTCGCAATGTTACCCAGATGGACTCTAGGGGCATAGGATTTCTTTGTTGTTTGCTTTGGCTTTCCCTTTTAGAATCAAGAGCTCACAGTGTTATCCAGATGGACTCTGGGTGCATAGGAGTTCTATCTTGGTTTCCTTGTTTTAGTTTATTCAGAGAACAAAGCGGTATCCAAATGGTCAATATTTGGGTGCTTTTGGCTCTCTTTCTTTTCAAACAGGGAACATAGCTGAACCCAGATGGTCAATATTTGGGTGCACTAGGTTCTCTTTCTATTCAATCTCTCTACACCTTCCGCTTATCAAGAGGTTGTGGTGGTATCTAGGTGGTATGTAATCTGGATACATTGGACTCTCTTCGTAATTTTAGAAAATACAAAAAAAGATGCAATGATGACAAATATTGGAAACAGGGGCAGCGACTTGGGACACTCATCCTTTCTATCAATCCATATCTATCAAAAAAGAAGAAAAAAATCCTTTCTATCATTCCATGTCTATTAGATAAATCCCAAAGAACATCTATCCAAACTAACTTCTTTCTAATTAACACATGCATTACTCAGATATTTTGTGCATATTATATTGCATTCATTCCATTTAAGTGCATCAGAAAAATGAAAAAAAAACATTGCAGTTGCATACATGGTAAATCATAAATCACATGCATCCATAAACATCTCATATAAACATGCATTTCATTTCCACCATCCTGCATAAATATATCAGTATCATAGGAAAAGTAAATCATCCATCTACGATTCTACATATTAGAATCATATTGCATATACATTTTTCATCACTTAAAACCAAATCATGTAGAATCATACATATAGCATGTAAACCAATGCATATCATATCAAATCAATAGTTGCATCCCATATAAACCAAATATCTGAGTACAATGAACAGTCATAAGTCTAAACAAAGGAAGGTAGTCAACATATATCAATAAATAACACAGTGTCAGGATACAATAATGGAAAAGACTCAGAGTATATGAGATGAACATCACTACAAAAATGGTCCATGATACATAATATGAGAAGTATAAGAATTAGCATGTGCTACCCCCACCCTTGCCAGGAGGTAGAAAAGGGGGTGTCATATCAGTAGTTGGTCTCTGTGATGAACTAGGAGCTCCCAAACCACTGCTTTGTGATCTCTGTGCTCTACTGGATCTCTAAGAGGTTGTATAACTAGGTACTCTCTGCTCAGCTAGAACTATACCCTCATAGTGACGCCTCCAGTACTCGATCTCTCTCTATGCATCACGCCTAGAACTATAGTATTAGTCCAGAACATCTCAGTGAGAGGCATCTTGTACACTTTCAATGAATGAACGAACCTCAGCTCGAGCCTACCGCTCTCTAGCCTCGACTGTTGTAACCCTAGCCTCCAACGTTGTAGCACAGGCATCAACAGAAGCAAGTCTGGTCTATAGATCCTGTAGCTACTAGGTGATCCACTCCAACTCTGAGGGATCCACCTCCATACTTTCCATGGCCATATCCATATCCCCATCCTCAGCCCTATCTCCCAATCCCTCATCTCCCTCCCCCTCACCACACATGAGTCATCCTCACTCTCTGAACTCTCCCCGATACTACTGCCAGTACTGCCACTACCAGTCGAGGAACTAATCCCTACACTCTACTTGTCTAAGGCCTCCACATCTATATCTCCTATCTCCACATCTACATCCTCTATCACCACCCTATCCTCCTCTCTCAGATCCAAAACAATACCTATTCATTGACGCACTCTCCGCACTAACTAAGGTGCCTCCTCCTCCATCATCTCCTCATCCTCCAAAATAGTACTCAACCCAACCCTCTGAGTACTAGAATGACCGCCACTACACCCACCTCTAGTCCTTACTCCACCACCCACACCCCCAGGACCAGGATCATCTCCCCATCATCTCCCCTCCCCCTACCACCATCTCTCCTACCATCCTATCCACCATCTCAGCCTCCAACCCTCCCTCTATCACGCCCACCATCCCCCCTCCATCTCGACCACCCATACCTTGTCATACCCGACAACACCTCCTCATGAGCATCCCAACAATAGGACAAGAGACATCTGTAAGTGGAACTGGTCGAGTCTGGGCCCAATGAGCATCAAACTAGGGAGTAGTGCCTACAAAGAGATCAGATTCAAATATCAGTACCACATCAGATAAAGGACAATGTAACATAGAGCAGATAGATTATAAGAGAAGTAAGGAAACTAAACAAGAGAGGTGATGAAAGAAAAACAAACCTACATCTACGGTGGCTGATTGCCATGTCCATGCAATAGAAAGTAACCCTGAAAAATTAGCACAGGTAGCATCGAGTGATACAACACCACCCCAAACGATAGAGTCTCTCGACCTATGAGAAAAATAAACAAAAGAATCAGACACATCTTTCCTCTCACCAAATTGACGCAACACCCTGTTGGTGTTGTGAAAATCAATCATGTGAACATGGTCAGTCACACGACCAATCAAATATCTCCGCTATCGGCAAAAGGGAAGATGGATGTCCTCTCCATCCCAAATAGGGAAATCTCTATAGGTCTCCATATGAAATAGGGCATCATATCAAGTTGTTGGTGCCAATACAATAAATGACCCATGTGGGTCTAAACAATGGCTCCATCATACATATACACATACAGTCTATCTGCAGGCAAAGCACATGTACCAAAAGGATGACAGATAACTATATGCTCCCACGCCCATATCTGGAGGAGGGTAGCACCACAACCGAGTGACTTACCATTAAGGCAAGCCACATAGAACATGTGGAAGTGCATATGAGCCAACATGTATGGCCCCCATGCATAAAAAGTATGATCTCAGACCATACTCTGCAAAATAGTACCAAAGCTGACAGAAAATCCACGCTGTCGATGATCAGGGCATAAGATGCCACAAATCAAACTGCCTAGTAGAGTGGACAGTCTGTCAAGGCCCAAACCAAATCTAGACCATGGAATATCATAAGCATTGGATAACCCAAGCTAATCTCAAGGAAATCTAGAGAGCTCTGTCAAGGAAATAATACTAGAATGGGTGGCATACTCCACAAGTGCACCCTAGATCAGAAGCTAGAGGATGCGGTACACATCCTCCAATGTAACAGTACACTCTCTAGTAGGTAACTAGAAAGTGCATGTCTCAGAATTCCAATGCTCTACAAGAGCACAGATCAGACCCCTATTGGTCATGATCTCTGGCATGTAACAGATCCAATATAATCCCAAGTCCCTAAGAGCTGACCTCTCATCCTCCAAGAGCTGGAACCTGTAAACAAGACCTGTCGGCATCAACTCTTAACAGCGCAGAATTCGCCCAGTGAACTTCACACATTAATAAATTAGAAAAATATTAGTATTAGTCATACAGGAAAGTGCCAGAAACTAGAATATGCAAAAATCAGAAAAGGAAATCAGGCAGACAATTCAAAAAAAGTGATTTTAGTAATAAACACTTCATTTGCAGTTCACTTATGCGATTGCAAAACATAATCATCAATTGCGATAGGTAAAACTCAATTGTGATAGGAAAAAAATAATAGTGTGGTACACTTATCAAATGTGGCACTTGACCGGCAATTGCGGCATTAAAACCACAATTGTGGAAAAATCGCAGACAATTGCGGCACAACATGCAAAATTTCAAAAAAAACAACAATTTTTCAAAGAGAGAAAAACAAGCATTAATGACACGCAAAGCAATAAAACTCACTAGACGTCCTATGCCACCTGGTCTCTAATACATTTGAACTTGGTCAGATATGTGTGTAACTCCCGATAAGCCCGCCATCGCACGAAAATAGGAGAAAAAAGAAAGAAAACTAAGCACAAACTCACCAAGGTTCTGAGAGCTCCAAGAAGGCAAAGTGACAAATGAATGGCTCTCTTGCCTATTTATAGGGGTTCCCACAAACCCTAATTTCACTAGGAGGTCTAATTTTTCTTCTCGGTCCCTAGAAACTTCCACTCAATATTAGGGGAAATATAAGGCATTTTACAAATCAGTCAGCTACCCAGATTCAGAAACTGTGGTTTCAACAAATTAACGCTCATGTTGAGACTTTTTGCTCAAATTTGTTGAGGGGGCATAAATACACCTACTATCACCGGGGCAAGCTGGGGCAAGATCAAAATCAAGAATCTTTGACACACTGCGACAAGTTACATCGCATCAAAGAGGGGCAAATGTAGACACCCAAAAATGGACGGGCTTGCAACTTTACATTAAAAAAAACTAATTTTCATCTATTAATTAATGGTTTTTTAATCATTAATTAATCATCTATTTTCTTCTAAATTCATTCCCCAAATCATCTAATCAAATTCTCAAATTTAATTAAATAATTAATTTTATTTAATTAATTAACCTTAATTGATTAATTACCATTAATTAATTAATTAAATTCAATTTCCTATAGTTTAAATATAAATATTTAAACTTACTAATTAAATTCTTCCAATTAAATTAATTTCAATTAAATTAATTTAATTTCATTCAATAAAGCAATTCTAAATAAAAAAGAATTCAATTATCTCACATGTTGAAAACTTTAATTAAATAAATGAATTAAATATTCATTTATCTTCAAAGAGATAACTCCAATCAGATCACATGGGTTACTCCACCCATCTCTCGAGTCCACATGGGTAACTTCACCCACCTCTCTAGTCCACATGGGTAACTTCACCCACCTCTTCAGTTCAAAAAGGTAACTCACAATTAGCTCTTCAGTTAACCACACTCTGTCTCCTCTTTACCAATTGAAGAGGTGGAGTTTACTATTGGCTTCTCCAGTTCCCTTTGATCTCAACCGTTCATCTCCCTATCTCTGGGATTGATCTCAACCATTCATTTCATCCCCAGTTCCTATATAATAAACCCTTCATAACCCATTGAAGGATCCAGGATTTCAAGCTCTCGTGTGCCATAACTCTGTCAGTTTGGTTCTAGCATTCAAGCTAGCTTGTGATCACACACTCATTTCAAGTATCAAATTCTTGATGCTTCTCAAGTCATAGACACTACCCACATCAATACTAAGCATCAAAAATAGCATTTCAGAAGGAGTAGAGAGAGAGAGACAATAGAAGCTTCAAGCACTTTGGGGTTTGCATTCATTTGTTTTCCTTTCATTGCTTGTACATTTTATTGGTTACGTTTCAAGTTATTCATTTTAGTAGTTCTTGTGTACTTGATTTCTATCTTTGTAAAAACTTTGCTACTAACCCTTGCCTTTGGAAAGCTTGGGAATCACGGATCACGAAAGAGGAGACATACAGAATCCTACCACTCTAAACCCCTCTTCCCAAGACCATTTAACTATTTAAAAGTGGACCTACATTTTGGAGACCAAGCCGGTTTTGTGAACATAGAGATTAGACATAACATTCAAATCCTTATGAGGCTCAAAGTTGTTTTGTGACTAATGCTTTGTAAGAATTAGGAAATAGCAGGCAAAAATTAGGCCAAGATGAAAATCATGCCCCTAAATAATGGGGAAGGATTTCTACCTTTCCTTCAAGGAGCTGCCCTTTTTTAAAAAAACTAAGGAAAGGAGTGAATCTATCACAACCCCAGAGGCTACCCCTTGATAGAAAAGAGAATATTTCAAGAAGCCCGAGATACAAATAGGGATGAAATATAGTTTTGATCCCAAGATCAAAGAAGAATAATCTCAAGAAAGTGATGGAGAAATCTCATTTTTTGAAGACAAGTATGAGAGAAAGAGGTAAATAATGAGATTTTTGTCCAAGAGAAGGGTGGTGATGGTGAAAATGAAGCTCAATTTTGGGATGATTTAGAAATTTTTTGTTCATCATTCAAAGATCAAATTCTACCTCCAAAGGAAAAAGGCTATAATGAGCATAAGGAAGATGTCACCCTAGAGTAATCAAGTTCAATCCATATTGAAAGACAAGTTGCAAAGCCTTATGGTAGTTTCAACACAAGGTGTCCCCCACTTATGTGAGGATGCACTATTAGGAACTTTTCACAAAAAGGAACTTACCAATTACCCCTAGTCATGTTTACCTTCAAGCATGAAGATGTTCTTTCAAAGGTAAATCTACTCGCTACTAGGAATTGATCCTTTCACATATTGAAACACCATTATTCCTAACAATCATAGGAGGTTTGGCTATAATTATAAGTGTTTATTTCCTCTTTCTTCCCAATAGCATGTACAAAATCATGTAAAATAGATAAAATATTGGGTCACAAAGGTAGTTATTTCAAAAATTCATTTAATGGGTCGCTTTAGCCTTTTGATTTAATGCATATTTAGGAGTAGACTTAAGTAGGTTTTATTTTTCTTTCCAAGAAGCACTCTCATGCATTGGCTTTCCTCAGGAATATTTCCCTATATAGTCTTTACTTTTCCTAAGTACGTCAAACACATTTTTTTTCCCTGCTAGGGGATAAGTACAAAGAACAAGTTAATGATTATCATTGTCAAGTGACTTAAATAAATAATTTTTCACTCAAGAGTGACAAAGAACATTGATGCGTATTTTCTCGCTTGCAATCGGTACGGTTTAAGAGAATCACATGCTAAGGCTAGAGTAAAGTTTACTTCAATTCAAAACGTGTCTCACCTAGAATTAGGCATACTCTACCCGTCATTGATTAATGTATATATTCATTTTCATTTAGGATTTTTAAAGGTATATTTATATGTACACTTATATATATATATATATATATATATATATATATATATATATATTAGATAAAATATTAACAAAATGGTCAAAATTCATTGTATCAGGCAAAGGGAGCATTTGTAGCAACAACAAGAACTAACTTAATCTAAGAGGTTGTCATTATCATCTCTATTGTCTTCATCTAACATAAAGACCACATTCTCGTTTAGTTTGTCTTTGTCATCAGATTATAGGTCCTACTCAAAAACCATGGCCCTAAAATCATCTATCAAGGCTTAGTCAAATCCTTATTCCTCACCAACAATCTTACATAAGAATTTGAGTGTAGGAGGAGAGTGGTCCCAATGATCAACAATGGACATCCTATGAAAATTGGTGATCAAAGGAATCCACAACACTACAACGTACCTCTCAAGATAAGCCTTTAAGATTTTAGTTTTAGGAATTTCAATTCCATTGTAGGCCACCTCCAAAATTCGATCTAAACCACCTATGTACTCCTCCCAAAAAAACCCGCATTTCATCCTTGCTATCCTAGGATTAGTTTTTCCTAGGTCTATTAGAGATCCCATAAACCTAGACACAATGTTATTATTCACCTTCTAGTGATCTTTGCTAACTAGAAAATTAGATCCTAAAATCAAATTTACAATAGAAAAGGTCAAAGTATTATTAGTATTGAGCTAGTACTCAGTCACCTATCTGTAATTAAGCCTAAGAATATGTGTTGAGCTTTTCTAGTTGTCAATCTAATGGGGTTACCCATTATGCCTGATTTTTTATTGTGCTAACACCAATATTCTAAGAAACACCATGTCAAAATTCTACAATTAGAATTTTTTTTTATTGTAGAGGTTGTCTAGTTTTATAGATGTTTGAGCCCTAACACATGTGCGGACATTCATTTATTTTGGCAAGTAATCATTCCAAAAGGAAGGCTTGATGTACTGAAGAAGCTATCTTGATGCATTCTTTCACATAGTGGGAATTTAATTCAAAAATCCTTCCATACAATGGCGAGGATTATATAATGTGACAATATTCCTTAGGTTAAGTGAGGAATTAAGGCATTAAATACTTCATTTTATGGCATAAGATTTACTTTGATTTTGTTGGGATTTTGACTCTCTAATTGACGATTTTGTGTTTTAGATGTCTTATCAAATATAAGTGGTGGCCTCCTCAACCTTCTGTACTAAATAAATATTTACTACTTTCATGAGGTGTATTCAATAGAAATTTAAATTCTCGATTTAAGAGAAATATTATAGCTACCCTCGCTACCTCTTTGGTTTCCAACCTTACAAAATAGTTTCATTGTTAACCTCACAAAAAAATAGATATTGTTAGCATTAGATAAAAGAAAAATTATAATAATTAATATCTAGGTGACGAGAGTAACTCTATTGGGGCTATGGATGTTAGGCTAGTAGTAGAGCTATGCTTTGCGGAAACCAAAGCGATATCATTGTTGGTGTTGTGGATGCCTGTCTAGCAGTAAGGCTCTATCCAGTTGGCTATGAGAGGATGGGTTCAATCACGTAGCTTACTGAAAGGAACTTTTTAATTCCATTTTGTGGAATGAAGGAAGTGAACCACAATGCAAGCATTAGAATGATTGGTCTCCACACCTCATGAGATGATGTTCTATGCACATGAATTTTCAAGTTCAAAGTCATCAATCCAACAAATTATTCCTAATCTTACGTGGAAAATTTTAGTATTTCATGCATGGTTTCTTTCTAACCTTAATATGTCATTTCCTTATATTATACTCATGTCCTCGTGTTGTGATGGGTTTTATCTATCGTTCCCACTAAGACTCCTTTGTTTTGGCTATGATCTCATGTTCCAAGTTGTCACTTACTAGGCCCTTGCATGTATTTCTCATCTCAATTCCAATGAAGGATTTCATAATGTTGGAAATCAATGCCACAATACTAATGAATCTTTCAGATTTGTAGAGGTGAAATATTTTTTTTCCTTGTTTCAACCAAATCATTCGATTATTGTTCTAACATTCAAAAATTTTGGTTATAATAAAATTAGAAGGCAATTATGCATCATTCAAATAACACACTTAATGGCTTCCCAGTCACTAGATTCATCATGAAGATCCTTGCATGAACCAATGAAATGGAGGTTATTTTAGATGTTGGTTTGTGCAATTATAGATCTTTTTGTTTTCCCTCACAAGCGAAGATCCCTTGCGAGTTTCCAGATACATTTATTTTATCTACGATAGTTAATTTTTCCTAACTTGAAGTTCTAAGGCACATAACTACTTTACCTTTACTCTTCCACTCACATTTAATCTCAAGGGGGGACATGTGTCAGTCTGGCTCTCTTTTTTGAAAACAAAAAGGGTTAACATTTAAGAAAGCTCATCAACTTTCCATGTGTCAACACCATGGGAGTTCAATACAAGCTCAAGAGATGACCTCAAATGGTTTCTGCCTATGCGACATGTTTCTATATTGTGGTTGTGTCAATTATTAAAGAGTTGAGACCCACATCTTACAAGAAAGGTGTCACTTGTCAATATTGTTGAGAATATTGAGGAAGATCTGATCCAAACAAGGAAACCAATGCTATACTAATGCAGGAGCATCTTGGGTCCTTGGAAATCCTCCTCAACCAAAAATATGTTTTCTTTGTTCTTTAGCTTGTTTGGAGGCTACTCAGTGAAGTGCTCAGTTACCCTGTTACTTGGGTACTCTTTCTGTCTTTCTTTACCGATGGGTCTTGGGGTGTGTTGGTTTCTATTTCTTGGTTATGCTTTCACCGAGTTGTTTTTATGTCACTCGATTATGTTCTCACCCAGTCGTTACTGTTGCTTGGGTATCTTCTTACCGAGTGGTTGTTTTTGCTCGGTGATGCTCTTCCCAAGTTGTTTATCCTAATCTGACTGACTTATGCATATAATTTCCATGGCATAATTAATGTGGGATCTCTCATTGGGAACTGTGTGTACCTAAATTTGAGTCTCTTTTTTTGGATTTGAGTGTCGACCTCTTTGGTGGACTCTTGTATATATTTGTTTCTTTCTTCTTATTTTAGGAAGCAGTAATTGGAGGATAGTGGATTTTGATAGGAGATTAACTGTTGAGACATTTGAAAGACATGTCTGTGACCTCTCATGTATGAAGATCATTCTGTAATTCTTTGAATTTATATGGCCAAGAATGGGAAGGCCTTACAGCCTGGCATGCAATGAGTTTGATCAATTAATCAAAGATATATGTTGTTTCCTTCTCTCATTCTTGTGTTGTTGCTTCTGCATTGTGTATCTGCAAGCTAGTTTGGTAGTTGGGAGTGCCTTTGGCCCCATTTCCCTACCATCCTTGTGTCAAGTGGTATCAGAGCGAAGGTTAGATTTGAGTTCCTTCTTGTAAGCCCTAACCCTAGTTGGTTGATATTGTTGTGGGGTAGGAGATTTCAATCTCACCTCCAATTGTAGAGGGATTCAAGATGGTTCCTGGGAGCGGAAATGTAGATCTAAGTCTAGCTGATATGCTAAGACAAATGGCTGCAAGATTGGAAGTTGTTGAGACAACCTAGTGCAGAGGTAAACATCTTGAAGATGTTAGTGATGATGAATTGGAAGAAGTGCGAGGCGAAGCTTCACTTGCAACTATTATGAATTAAGAAGAAGAGAGATTCTTGTGAGCTTTGAAAAGTTTGAAATCCACACCTCAGTTTAATCCTCCTAAGTATAGTGGAAAATTGGATTCTGATGAATTCATAGATTGGATAACTGAGATGGAGAAGTACTTTTGAGTATGAAAATATATCAGAGGAGAAGAAGGTGAAGATTGCAAGAAAAAAGATGAAAGGTCATGCATCCCTATGGTGGGAGCATCTACAATTAGATCAAAAGAAGAAAGGAAAAGATAAGATCAAGGTATGGGATAAGCTGATAAACAAGTTGAAAGGAAAGTTTCTTCCTTGTGATTACCAAACTAACCTAATTTAGTGAATGCAAATTTTGAAGCATAAACATAGCTTCGTAAAAGACTATACTAAAGAATTCTACAAATTAGACATCAGATTTGGTAATATAGAAAGATATCTAAATGGATTGAGAAGTTCCATACAAGATGAGATCAACTTGGTAAAGATGGAGAGCATTGAAGAGGCATATCATTTTGCCCTAAAATTTGAGAAGAAAATGAACAAAATATATGAGCAAAGACAAAGAGGAAGAGGTAGTAGATTCCCTAGAGGAAGAGGTAGATCTCATGATGAAAATAGTAGATCTCAACTAGACAATTCAATTTCAGACACATCTCAAGATAAAGGAAAGAATAAATGGAAAGGTGTAAGTTCATACCAAGGAAGCAGCAATTACTCCTGAGGTGGTTATAGCAAAAGAGGGTTCCAAGGAACTTTTTACAATTGTAGTGAAGAAGGACATTGATCTTTTGAGTGTACACATGCAAGCAAGAAATTTGGTAGCAACAGAAATGCATTGGTGCAAGAGGAGTCACCGAATGAACCTAAAAAGGAAGGAAATCTCATGATCTGAAAGATACTATGGAGTGAGAAAGATAAGCAAGATCCTATCAGGAAAAGTTTGTTCAAGACCAGATGTAGAGTTGCAGACAAAGTTTCGAAGGTGATTGTTGATAGTGGATTCTTAGAGAATTTGGCATCTGAGGAAATGGTCACAAAGTTTCTGTTGGAAAGAATGAAACCCCCGAAACCCTATCAGATCTCATGGATCAAGGATAAGCATACATTAATGGTGAGTGAACAGTGTTTTGTGCATCTAAAACTTGGAAAGTATTATGATAAGGTGTTGTGTGATATTATGCCTATGGATTGTTGTCATATTTTGTTGGGTAGACCTTGGAAATATGATAGATATGCTATACATGATGGAAGAGTGAATAGATATACTATTTGGGCTGATGGTAAGAAACAAATTTGGTTACCTTTGGTTAAAGAATCTGTTCATGAAATGTGTACATATGTGAAATTTTGTTTGATGGAAGGTAGAAAGGTTGTTAAGGATTTGAAAAGAAATGATATATGTTATGCTTTGATTCCTAACAAATCAAGTAAGAATACAAAAGATGAAATCCCTGCAGAAGTTGACAAGTTACTTACTGAGTATAAAGAGATCATTTCAGATAATGTACCTAATGGTTTTCCACCAATGAGAGATATTAGTCATTGTATGGGCCTAATTCCTGGAGCTATTTTACCAAGCAAGGCACCACATCAGTTAACACCAACTGAGAATGAAGAGATTAACTGACAAGTTCATGAGTTGTTGAACAAGGGTTTGATCAAAGAAAGTTTGAGTCCATGTGCAGTGCCAGTTGTATTGGCACCTAAGAAGAATGGATAATGGTGAATGTGTATTGTTTCAAGGGAAATCAACAAGATTATAGTGAAATATAGGTTTCCTATACCGAGGATGGATGATATAATGGATTTTTTGAGTGGAGAAAGATATTTTACCAAAATTGATTTGAAGAGTGGGTATTGTTGGTTGTTTTTTATGTTGTGATAGCTTGACAGCAACCATTTCACTTTGCAACGGATCTTTAAGAGTGGCCAACTCCAAGTAGTTCACAATAGAATGAAAAGAACCAACTAACAAGGATGTTGATCCATCCTTCTACGCTTTATGTTCTGTAAAACCAAGGGGGGACACCCTTCAACACCTTCAAATATTTAGTAAGGCATCAATCAGGTAGAAATCTCACAAAGGCTCAACACGAACAGGAGATACTAGGTAATTGGATAATCACCCATTGAATGTCGACCTTGAAGTGGAGCATGAGATTGTTACAACACCACAAACCACATAAAACATTAGATACATCAAATTTTATATTTAAAATGTAGAATATAGCTAGACCCACCAGATATGCATCAATATGGAAAGACTAATCTCTTATTAGTGCCTTATCTAGTGGTCAATACTCCAAAGAAAACATAATACACAACAATCAACTATTGTCAATGATTCTAATCCATAAATACATTCAATATAGACCATTACTTCTTACAACGAATCCTTATGCAGACTAGATGAACTTATGTCATATCCATAGCTTCATTTAATTTGATCCTAGATCAGAACTAAGGAATAATAACATATACATAGATGAATCCATGCAATGAATCAAAAAATTCATAACCCAAAAGAACAACACGGAGGAGAGATGTGAATCTAGAACTTTCATATTAAGTATGAAGAATTACACTGTTGTGTACAATTTTCTTAAAAAAAAAACCACTTTAATAATATGCAAAAGACCAAAGAAAACTTCTATTCTATCTTATAACAAAACTAGTACAATTAATAAACTATATCCCTATGGAACCATAAGACAACTGGAAATTTTTGGAGCCAGGCACAACTGAAACTCTCTGAGGAGACCAAGAAATTGGAACCCCTAAAACATGGAAAAGACAAAATATAAAGATCAGAAGAAAACTCCTCTTTCTTTCCTCCACAGGCACCTATCATTTCCCCTAAAATATCTGAAAACTCATCTTTCTTCAACTGCCAAAATCTAATTTTATTTGTAGAAATATCTCCTTTGGAAAGGCCTTTGAAAATCCTCTTCGATACCTTCTGTGAAAGCTTTAAAAACATTTGGAAACAAGAAGTTTCTAATGTTTTTGTAGAGACTTTACATTTTAAATATTTACCTTGCATTTTGGTTTTAATGCTCTTCTGCCTTTTCAATAGTTTGTGCATTCACACTATTAATTTTTGCATAGAATTTATACTTTCTATTCACTTTTAATCCTTAATTTTTGCACAGACATTATACTTTATTATCATTTTTAATCCTTAATTTCTGCACAGACTTTATACTTTATTATTTCTGCACTTTAATATTTCCCTTTTTACACTGCACCAGATTTCACCACTTGGCACCCTCTGATTTGTCTGGAAGTCCACCTCAGCACCTACATTAGCTTTCTCTTCTTGGGCCCACCACCTATCTGGATGCCACATGTTGCGTAGGCTTACTGGCTTAATACTTAACCTACTTGCATCTTTCCCATCAATCCATCAAATGAGCCATTGATTTCATCTACCTCAGGATGCATGCCACATGTTAGACTCTCCCGCTTGTCTACCACGTCACCACTATTTGGTTTGCCCTGCTGTCGGCCTGCCTATCATGTCCACCACACGTCGCGTAGGCATAATGGCTTAATGTTGAGATCTTGACCATCTTTTCATTAAGCCATTAATTTGGTCGTTGATCTCCTTTGCATCGAGAAATATGTGCAATCTGTAGCCTCCACCGCCACCTCACCTACCACTTGGCACCCTGCATGACCTCGTGATCCGACTGGGCAAGTCATTGACATCAGTGCGCGAATGCATCAAGTCAACACTTGACACCACCATCCTTGTCATCCATGTCGGCCCCGCCAAAATTGGTTTTTATTCCTCCATTGTCTCTTGCCACCTGGCACACATTTTGAGGCACCTACTTCACGCACACCCAGAGCCTCCTTCTCTTCTCTTCATTTTACTATGTGAGTGTTGTTTCTTATAAACACTTATATCTCCCCTCCCACTATCAATGTGGGACTAATTTTTAAGTTTGTAAAGCTTGTGGATTTTGGCACCCAAAAATTGGGGCCAACCACCTCATGTGTACCATAGGCCAAGGGGCCCGCCAACGGGCCTCTTGCCTCTTTCTTCAAACAACAACCTGTGCATTTTTCCATAAGAACATTAAAAATCTTCTCAACACCTTGCATGTGGGACTAAACTTTTAAAGGTTTATACATAAAAAAAAACTTGTGCATCCAGTCTGAGCTTCCACATTGTTATTCACTGGCATTATTTTATTTTAGGCCTCTTTCCATGTTTCTACGCAGCTCCTTATGGGGGAAATTTTTAGAATCTAGTTTTACACATGCCAATTCCATGTGTTTGGTAATCTCTTTTAAAACTTTACATATGCTCCTACGCAGACATATCCTTTCTAACCATGTGCAGGCTACCTTGTTTTATACATTGCCTAGACTACATTTTCTTTGAAGTCTCTTCTTTCTCATTCCATGTGATGTCAATCTCTTGCGCAACATTTTTCCATTGGCTACGTAGGCTCTTTCCACAACTAGCGTATCACTCTTTCATATGTATTTTCCTTTTAAAACATTACACTAGCCTTAGACATCTGGAAAATTGCATTAGCATGAATTTATTTTGAAACACCCATTGGCAACTAGCGCAACCTCTGTAGTTTATACACTGCGCAGTTCATCCTTTGACCTGCTCACACAAGTCTTCTCTAGCACTCCACAAACTTGCGTAGCTTCTTAGTTGGTCATTACACCTGCCAATGACATTGCTTTAAAATAAAACCCATGCATATAAAATACACTCCATAGCCTCCTAGATTATGGCGTAGACTTTTGGTTATCCCTACAGCTCCTTGTTTGTGTTTAACTTGTGCAAGGTCTGCTTTTTCAATCATTTTCCCTTCCATCATTATGTTTATGCGCAGGCTTTTTGTTATATCTCTATGCGCTGCCTTTTCTGTTAAACTCCATGCAGCATTCCAATGCATTGCACAGACTTGCCATCTTATGGTAGCATCCTCTTCTCTTACCATTCACTAGTACTGACCTTCTTTCATTCTAAGATCATCAAACTTTCCTCTAAGGCTTTCTGCCTTGGCTCTTAGAACATTTTTGTCACCACCATGTACAAGCTTCAATTTATCCCACATCTACTTTGCAGTTGTGCATGCTTTGACATTTTCAAATTCATCATCGAAGAGTGAGGAAGCACGCTCTATTATCATGCAGTTGTGCTCATGTTTCTCTCTCATTTGTTCAACTATGAGTACTCCCGTTGGCAACACGTATTCAATATCTAAGTATTGAGTAACATCATTTCCAATACCTGATAAGTGGAGTCTTATTCTTCTTTGCCATGAAGCAAAGTTGTCTTTTTTCAACTTGGGCACATCTCATCTGTTCATCTTGTGATCTTTATCTTAGGTCTTGAAACCTTCCTTCTAAGCACACAAACCCTGATACCAATTGTTAGTAATAACTAAGAGTTGGGGGTGAATCAGTGGCCTCAAAAATTGATCCTTAAATCAACCATTCAAGATTAGTACCACAAAATTATACCTCTAGTTATCTTCAGTCCTACAAGATGAATACCTTGAAATACTTATATCAAATTACTACTTGTCGGAATGCTTTGTAAAACCTTCTTCTGTATATTTACCGATAAGCAATCTTTCTATTTACCAAAACACAGTAAATAACTAGTATATACCAATTAATCTAGATTTACTTATGTGAAATGAAAAACAATAAATTAATGACTCATAAACACATGATACATATATTTTTAACATGGAAACCTTGTTAAGGGAAAAACCATTGGGACCGGTACCCCAAATTTTCACTCTTCTGAAGAGCCAACCCTGTTAAAGGTTAAAAACACATTGTTAGGTGTGACCTTGTTAGAGGATTTAAACGAGTAGTTTGTCACTTAGTATCTAGCATCTAATGCTACCATCCTTGATCAAACACTCACTTGGCCTTTCAATAGGTTTCGGGCATATCCAATGCTACTTTCTTTGATCAAAATTTTTGATACTCCTTGGGATGTATCTCAATTAGAAAAGACTTTTAAGTCTTGCTCAGTTAAGAGACTTGATGCCTCAGTGGTTAATATGAAATAGTAAATTGATCTATTCACATATACAACTTGAATTGTAGATTTTTAGATCTATTGTAAGTGCATTACCTTTATGATCGATGTTATCAATTCAATACCTTTGCTCCACACTATTCTTCTCTGTGATGTTGTATCACAATTTGTCAGTGTCTGTAGAATTTATCTTTTTCCTCAGCTTGATTGATCAGTTTCTGAATGAAGACTTTCTTCTCCTTTAGAATCTCTTCAGCATCTATTCTCTAGTCACTCCCCTTATTCATATTGAATAAGCTTGTCTCTTATATAGACATGATTTCACCATTTCTTGACTTTCTTGATCTTGGCATGATCCACAATTTTTTCCAATTAGATTTAAAGCAAAACTCCAGTTTAATCTCGTAGAGATCTTCTTGCCAACTGGACAAAGCAGCTTTAAATCCTTTACTTATCTCTGGCTTTATCTTGTCAATTAAAACAATGATAAGTACCATTTAAGTCTATTTTTAGCTCTTGACAACTAAGTATTTTGTCATTTATTAACTCTGTATTTTTTCGGTCAATACTTTAGTTAGTCATCGGTGAAAACCGACTGTTCCGTCAATGTAACTTCAGTTTTCTTCTGGATCTCCGCCTGTCAGGCAACACTGTAATTCTGTCTGTCAGGTTACACTATGCTTTGCTCGTCAGGTAACACTATGACTTTGCTCATCGGTAATGCTGTGAATTTGCTCGTCGGGTAACACTATGACTTTGCTCTTTTACTTTGTCCATCGGTGTGCACTCTGTTAGTGTATATAGTCACTTTGTGAATACTTGACTTTTATGCATTACTAAAGCATAGACTTTGATTCATTGGTTCTTTGAAGTCTTTAGCAGTCTGTACATGACCATATAGATTATATCAATTTGACATCAATGACAATATAATACATTAACTGATTTAATGTCTTGCATTAACTTTCTATGTCTTGGTGATCATCAACTTAACATCTTCAAACATTCAATCAGTTATATTTCATCAATCTCCCCCTTTGGCATTGATGGCAACATACTACATTATCACACTATATTATTACTAATACAATATGAAATATAACAGTTGAATTTCATCAAACTGCCAATCTTATGTACTATAACTGATACAAATTTCTGGTCCTCAGTAAGTTCTCATAGCTTAGATTTAATTCTTGCATCTCTCTTTTTGTCTTCAATCCCTTCACTGGATAGATGTATAATCTTTCTTCTTCTTGTGTCAAATTCTCTCCCTTTGATTGTTCTCTTTTCTTTTGATGTCTCTTGTCAGCAATTCTCTCCCTTTGTATGTACTCTCCCTTTCTGGTTACATCCCTCCCTTTAGATAATCTGATGGATATAATATCTCCCTAATGTCATAATGGATATAATCTCTCCCTTTGATAGCAATGCCAAACAAATATTTGACAGTAATGCCAAACAATATTTCTATCCATAATATACTCATTGAATTTCCCAATCCATCAGCAATATAAAAGATTTGGTGCTTGGAGTAGATAAATAACTTGTTGTGTACTCATGTATCTTTGAAGTTCATCTCTTTTCTTGCATCAACATGAATGATATTCTGATAATATGTAGGCTCATGCAGCCTTCTAATCATCTTACTAACCAGTAGACAAGGTTCTGACCCCTAGTATTTTTCTCAAGTACTCAAATGCATCCTTGGGCAATGGCTTGGTTAAGATATCAGCTAATTGTTCCTTTGATTGCACATACTCAAGTATCACCTCCTTTTCTTGAACTTGTTCTCTCAAATAATGAAACTTGATAGCAATATGCTTTGTTTTAGCATGCATGACTCGATTCTTGGAAATTTTTATTACACTTGTATTATCATAATAGATAATTACTGGTTTAAGAATTTTCATATGAATACCTTCCAGTAACTGTTTTATCCATACAATATTTGAGTAGTTTGCAGTAGCAGCAACATACTCTACTTCTGCAGTAGACTAAGAGATGCATCCTTACTTCTTTCTGATCCATGTGACAAGTCTGTCACCCATGAATAATGCTCCTCCAGTTGTTCTCTTTCGGTCATCAATGTTTCCATCCCAATTAGTGTCAATAAAGATCTTAATTTCAAATTTTCCTTCTCTATTATACCATAATCCATATTCCTTGATATTCTTCAGATATCTTAGGATTCTTTTCACAGCAGTCATATGTGATTCCCTGGGATTAGCAGAAAATCTTGCAACTATTCCTACTGCATGTGCAATATTTGGTCTAGTATGTACAACATACATGAGTTTTCCAATCATTGATCAATACAAAGTCTAATTTACCTCATGTGACCTATCCTCCTTTGTCATTTTACATCCAGTTTCCATCGGTGTTCCAACTAGTTTGGAATCTTCCATCTTGAATATTTTCAGCACTTCTTTGATGTATTTGGATTGTGTAATCAAAATACCTTCATCTTGTTGCATGATCTACAGACCAAGAAAGAACTTGATCTCTCCAAAAATAGACATCTCGAAATCTTTTCTCATTTCATTTGCAAATGATTTGCATAGCATATCATTGCCTCCAAATATGATGTCATCAACAAATATTTCAGCGATCAAAATTTTAGCATCAGTATCTTCCTTCAAATAAAGGTTATTGTTTTCACTAGTTCTTACAAATCCAATACTTATGAGATAGGAATGAAGTCTTTCATACCAGGCTCAGGGTGCTTTTTTCAATCTATACAAGGCTTTGTGTAGTCTACATACCATGTTCCTCTTTTCTGGATCAACAAACCCTTCTGGTTGCTCAATGTATACCTCTTCCTCAAGTATTCCATTTAGGAATGAAGACTTGACATCCATTTGGTATACCTTGAATCCTTTACATGAAGCATAAGAAAGTAATATTCTCACTCCTTCTAGCCTAGCAACAGGTGCAAAATTTTCTTCATAGTCAATCCCTTCTTCCTGTGCATACCCCTTGCATACTAGTCTTGCTTTGTTTCTGGTGACTTCTCCATTCTCATTCAGTTTATTCATGAATATCCATTTTGTACCAATGACATTCTTGTCATCTAGTCTCGATACAAGTGTCCATGTCTTGTTTTTCTCTATCTACTCAATTTATTCATTCATAGCACTAATCCATTCTTCATTATCAAGTGCAGCATTGATAGATTTTGGCTCAAAATCACAAATTAGACATCTTGTGTTTAGAGACTTACTTTTGGTTCTCATACCAGCGTTCTTGTCTCCAATGATCTGGTTCTATGGATGGTTCCTTCTAAATTATCTGGCAAGTACAAGTTCAATTATTTGTCTACCATCTTGATCATTATTTTGTCCTTCATTCTGATCTCCATCGCATGGTACATCATCTTGAGCAATATCCTAATTTTTGGTATTTGTAGTCTGATGCTCAGGTGCAATATTCTGTTGCTTGGGAGCTATACATTATTGCTCACATAGAGTGTCAGGTTATTCATTGTAAACAAATCTGTTGTAGTCCTCTTGTTTTTTTGTGCTTTCCTTTTCATTCTTCTCTGCAAATTCATTTATCTTTACATTTGCACTTTCAACAATTTTTTTAGAGGCTTTATTGAGACATTTATAGGCCTTGCTCTTGGTGGAATACCCTAGAAAGATTCATTCATCACTTTTGGATTCAATCTTTCCATTTATATCATCTTTTAAGACATAACATTGACTACCAAAAATTTTGAAGTAACTTACATTGGGTATCTAACCATACTATAGCTCATAGGGTGTCCTCTTGGTGTCTTTCTTCAATTGTACTTTGTTCAATGTGTAAACAGCAGTACTGACAGGTTCCCTCCATAATATTTGGGTGATGCCTTTCTCTATCATTAGTGTCCTTGCACAATCAACAATGGATATGTTCCTTTTTTCAACAATTCCATTCTGCTATGGTGTTCTCGGTGCAGAGACCTATCTTTTGATTCCATGCTCATTAAAAAAGTTAGTGAATTCATCTGAAATAAATTTCCCTCCTCTATCTGATCTTAAGAATTTCAATTCCTTACCACTTTGTTTTTCTACCATTTATTTGTATCATTTAAACATCTTGAATGCTTCAGATTTATCTTTTAGAAACATAACTATCATCATTCTAGAGTAATCATCAGCAAAGAGAATAAAATATCTATCACCATAGCAACTCTTTGTCCTCATGGGTCCACATAGATCAGTATGGACTAATTCTAGAATAACATCAGATGTATGGGTTTTTCTTTTGAAACTATACTTTGTCATCTTACCTTTTTGACAATTTTTGCACATGATATTGTCGGGCTTAGTCATCGTCGGTAAGCCTCTAACATTTCTGTTTTTTCTTATCTTTATCATGTTGACAAAGTTTACATGACACAATATTTTCTGCCACAACCATATGTCTTCATTTCTAGCCATTAAGAAAGTGGTGTCAGTATCATTCAGATAGAATAAGTTACCTTTTTTCTGCTGACCAGTGCCAATCAGCCTTCTTGATTCATTGGAGATCTTTGCCTTCTTATTTTCAAATTCTATTCTGTGACCTGAATTATTCAGCTGAGAAACACTAATAGATTATAATTCAATCCTTTCACCCAATAAGAATTTTCACATTTTTTCAGGTTATTCAACATTATGATTCCTCTACCTTCAACTGGACAAGGTGTATCATTACCCATTCTTACTGAACCACCATTATAGTATTTAAAAGTCTCAAAATTTTATTTGTCACTGGTCATATGGTGAGTGTAGGCACTATATATGATCCAGACATCATTTTTACTAACTTTAGATATGAGTGTAGTTTCTACATACCTTTCTTCATCTTCATCTGAATCATCTTTTATTGCTACAAACACCATCTCGATGTCTTCATCAGATTCAGTGTCAGTATCTTCATGTTTGCATTTAGCTAGGTAACTGGCCTTCTTTCCTTTGTCCTTGTAGTCTCGGGTATCTCTTCTTTTTGATTGTCAGTTGCTTCTGTAATCTTGATTATCACCTTTATTCAAACTTGTTTTCAAATGATCTATCATTACTTCTGTCATCTTTTTTCTTGTTAGGATATCTTGCAGCAAAGTTTCCAATCTCTTTACAATTAAAACATACAAGTGGTAATTTACCTCTACCTTTCTGCATTCTCCTAGCCATAAGTGCTTCAATTTCATCAAGATCTTCTTCTTCACTTTCACTATCACTATCGTTTCTCATAGTGTGTTTATGACTTGATTTACTTATTATCAAAGAAGATTTGAATGCACAATCTATTTTTGGTAAGACACTATAATCAAAGTTATTCATCTCAAATGAAATCAATCTTCCAATCAAACTATCTAGAGTAAAATTTTTATTTTCTACTGCTCTCATTTCTTGTATGGAAGATACTCTAATAGCATAAGTAGACAGTAAGGTTCTTATAATTTTACTTACCACTGTATCTTCATCTAGTACACCTCCAACTCCTCAGATAGCATTGACTACCTCTTTGATTTTTGTGTTGTATTGTGTGATGTTTTCACCTTCTTTCATTCTGAGATCATCAAACTTTCCTCTAAGGCTTTCTGCCTTGGCTCTCAGAACATTTTTGTCACCACCATGTACAAGCTTCAATTTATCCCACATCTGCTTTGCAGTTGTGCATGATTTGACATCTTCAAATTCATCATCAGAGAGTGAGGAATCAAGCTCTATTATCATGAATTTGTGCTCATGCTTCTCTCTCATTTGTTCAACTCTGAGTGCTCCTGTGGGCAAAACATATTTAGTATCTAAGTATTGAGTAACATCATTTCCAATACTTGATAAGTGGAGTCTTATTCTGCTTTTCCATGAAGCAAAGTTGTCTTTGTTCAACTTGGGCACATCTCGTCTGTTCATCTTGTGATCTTTAGCTTAGGTCTTGAAACCTTCCTTCTAATCACACAAGCTCTGATACCAATTGTTAGTAATAACTGAGAGGGGGGGTGAGTTAGTGGCCTCAAAAATTAATCCTTAAATCAACCATTCAAGCTTAGTACCACAAAATTATACCTCTATTTATCTTCAGTCCTATAAGATGAATGCCTTGAAATAATTATATCAAATTACTACTTGTCGGAATGCTTTGTAAAACCTTCTTCTGTATGTTTACCGATAAGAAGTCTTTCTATTTACTGAAACACACTAAATAACTAGTGTATACTGATCAATCCAGATTTACTTATGTGAAATGCAAAACAATATAGTAATGACTCATAAACACATGATACATGGATTTTTAATGTGGAAACCCTGTTAAGGGAAAAACCACTAGGACCGATACCCCAAATTTTCACTCTTCTAAAGTGAGCTCGGTGAAGATCCAACCTTGTTAAAGTTTACAAACACACTGTTAGGTGTGACCTTGTTAGAGGATTTAAATGAATATTTTGTCACTTAGTATATGGAATCTAATGCTACCATCCTTGATCAAACACTCACTTGGCCTATCAATAGGTATTGGACATATCCAATGCTACTTTGTATGATCAAACTTTTTGATACTCCTTGAGATGTATCTCAATTAGAAAAGACTTTTAAGTCCTGCTTGGTTAAGAGACTTGATGCCCCAGTGGTTAAACTGAAATAGTAAATTGATCTATTCACGTATACAAATTGAATTGTAGATTTTCATATCTATTTTAACTGCATTACCTTTCTGATCAATGTTATCAATTCAATACCTTTGCTCCACACTGTTCTGCTCTATGATGTTGTATCACTGTTCGTCGGTGTCTCCAGAATTTAGCTCTTTCCTTAGCTTGATTGATTAGGTTCTGAATGAAGACTTTCTTCTCCTTCAGAATCTCTTTAGCATCTATTCTCTTGTCACTCCCCTTAGTCATATTGAATAAGCTTGTCTCTTATATAGACATGATTTCACCATTTATTGACTTTCTTGATCTCGGCGTGATCCATAATTTTTGCCAATTAGATTTAAAGAAAAACTCCAGTTTAATCTCATAGAGATCTTCTTGCCAACTGGACAAGGTAGCTTTAAGTCCTTTACTTATCTCCAACTTTATCTTGTCAATTAAAACAATGATAAGTACCAGTTAAGTCTATTTTTAGCTCTTGACAGCTAAGCATTTTGTCATTTCTGAACTCTTTATTTTGTCGGTCAATACTTCAGTTAGTCATCGGTGACAACTGACTGTTCCATCAATGTGACTTCAGTTGTCTTCAAGATCTCTATCCGTCGGGCAACACTATAATTATGTCTGTCAGGTTACACTATGCTTTTATCATCGGGTAACACTGTGACTTTTCTCATCGGTAATGTTGTGCATTTTCTCGTCGGGTAACACTGTGACTTTTCTCTTTTACTCTGTATGTTGGTGTGCACTCTGTCAGTGTATATAGTCACTTTGTGAATACTTTACTTTTATGCATTAATGATAGCATAGCCTTTGATTCATTGGTTCTTTGAATTCTTTAGTAGTGTGTACATGACCATACAGATTATATCAAGTTGACATCAATGACAATACAATACATTAACTGATTTAATGTCTTGCATTAACTTTCTATGTCTTGGTGATCATCAACTTAACATCTTCAAACATTCAATCATTTATAGTTCATTAGACCCTTCACATTTTCTTGGAAACACCACTTTTAGGCGTCTTATGTTCCCACAAAAACCACTATTTAAATAGAGAAATGATTTAAAATAATAATGCTTCAAAACCACACAAAATGATCATTGGACTTTGATAAATCATGTTGGGTCGTTGAGATCTCAGCTTAAAAATATTCATCCAGAAATCACCCTTCACCTTTAGATTACCTAAACATAAACCAATGTGTAACTGGATGATGAAACATTGAACTGATAGTCATTAAAAATAGCTCTTTACAACTCTACAAACTACTTTGATTAATGACATCTAGCCTCTGGAACCAAGTTTAAGACTTGATTAGAAGATCTGCCAGAGCTATCAAATCTAGAGGACATAGATACTTTCATGTTTACTATCAATCCACAAAAATATGTCTCCACAATGCTTCCTAAGGTGAGATAATTTAATCTCCCAAGTTGACCACTTTCACAAACTACAAATGCACTTGTCAAAACATATGCAAACCCCTTCGGATTCAATTCTGCAAAATTACCAAACCATTTTTTGATACTTAACCACTGATCTAGGTAGTACACTTACAGACAAGGAGAGTGTATCCACAACTAGAATCTCAAAACAACCGCTTGACAAAAAACTATAACCCTCTGAAAGTGAGTATCCTGCGAAATCAATTTTTTCAACAATGTCAATCTGAATAAATCGCACTTGGATTTGACTTCATAAACCAATCAGATGAATGCCTCATGATCTAAAACCCTAGGTATAGGTTCACTTACATACAAAAAAAACAAATATTCAATTACCTTGTTCATATTATCAACTGGTGAGTTAGTATGAATCACCAAAGTCATCCTCTTACCAACTTTCTGATTTCAAAATCAGTGAAATTGCATAAATATGATTTGGAATTCACTAAGAAAACCAACCAAATGGATTCGCACAGGTCTGAAAATATTCACAGGGGAACCTTGTCATGATTAAAATATAGGTTAGCATTCAATTCTCCATGAAATTCAACTAGGTACAAATTGCAAGACCTCAACATAGGGCATTCAGAATTTTTCACTTTCCCATTCTGAGAAACTGAATTAATTGTAAACAAAATGGCTTGGGAAAGCCTATCATATGAACTCACAGGAATCTAAAAATGGAAATAGAGTTTCTCTCTCATGCCTAAGACACCTCAGAATAATTCGTATGTCATGAAACTTAATCTGGCCAAAGATACAAGCCTACAAAGTAGGTCATTTAATATAATCAGGAAATGTGCAAAATGCAGATTTAAGCGAACACCTCCAAATGACCCTCTTCAAAACACATCCAATCTGACATCTGAAAGTTTTAACCCATTATATTTACACCATAATAGTTTTTTCACATGTTCCCCAATCGGTATCTCATATAAATCATCAGGTCTCATTTTACTTGCACTCCAATTAGGCTTCTTCAAAGAGTTTTTAGGGGTACTCACCTTGCCTTCGAGAAAATTTTAAATTGGTCACTCTAAATTTGTGCCAAATTTTAGAGTACCAATAGGTATCATCATATCAAAATTAGAGAAGGTGATGAAGGGAAGAGTGCTTTCAAGATGAAAGAAGGTTTGTATGAGTGGTTAGTTATGTCTTTTGGTTTAACTAATACACCGAGTACATTTATGAGGTTAATGGATGAAGTTTTGAAGAAATTCTTGAATAAATGTGTGATTGTATACTTGGATGATATTTTGATATTCAGTAAGACTAGAGAAGAACATTTGATGCATATAAGACAAGTATTGCAGAGATTGAAAGAGGAAAAGTTGCTGATAAATCTGAAAAAGCGTTCCTTCATGAAAGAAGAACGTGTGTATCTAGGTTTTGTGATTTCAGCTGATGGTTTGAAGATGGATCCTGAGAAGGTTGAAACTATACTTAGTTTGCATACACCTGATAATGTCAGTGAGGTAATATCATTTCATGGATTGGCAAGTTTTTACAGAAATTTTATCAAAAAATTTAGTTCTATTTGTAATACTATTACTGACACAATGAGAGGAGACAAAAGAGAATTCAAATGGACACATGGAGCTGATAAGAGTTTTGAGACTTTGAAGTAGAAGGTTGTTGAATTACCTGTGTTAGCTTTACCTAATTTTAATAAGGTATTTCAAGTTGAATGTGATTCAAGTGGAAGTGAAACTGGAGTTGTGTTGACTCAAGAAGGTAAACATGTTGCTTTCTTTAGTGAAAAGTTGAATGATTCCAAAAGGAAATATTTTGTCTATGATCAAGAGTTCTATGCTATTGTTCAAGCTATGAATAAGTGGAGACATTATTTGATGCCAAATGAATTTGTGTTATATACTAATCAAAGGCTTTACAATATATATTTGGGTAGTCATAATAAGTTGAATCAGAGACATATGAAATGGGTAGAATATTTGCATAGTTTCTCATTTGTGATTAAGCATAAGAGTGGAGTTTCTAACCAAGTTGTTGATGAATTAAGTAGAAGAAGATCTTTTTTGACTGAAATGAGAATTGAAGTTCTTGGTTTTGATGATATGAAACATTTGTATGAAAGTGATCCTAATTTTTTTGAGCAGTGGAGAGTGTGCAAAGCACCTATCCCAAATCAATCAAGTAAGTATGAAGATTATTTAATTTAGGAAGATATGTTATTCAAAGGTATTCATTTGTGCATACCGAGGGGATCAATGAGAACTAATTTGATAAAGGAGAAACATAGTAGTGGTTTGGCTGGACATTTTTGTATTGATAAGACATTGAGTTTGCTTAAGGAAAGATATTTCTGGCCTCAGTTGTATAAAGATGTTCAGAAATTTTTGAAAAGTTGTGGAGTTTGTCAAGTTGTAAAAGGAGTGAGTCAAAATATTGGTTTGTATACACCGATTACTATTCCTGAGAAACCTTGGAGTGATATTAGCATGGATTTTGTTCTTGGCTTACCGAGGACAACAAGAGGTAATGATTCCATATTTATTTTTGTGGATATATTTTCTAAGATGACACATTTCATTCCATGTAGAAAAACATTAGATGCAGTAAATATAGAAAATCTTTTCTTTAAGGAGATTGTCAGATTGCATGGATTACCGAAGAGTATTATATTTGACTGAGACAGTAAGTTTGTTAGCTACTTTTGGAAAACACTTTGGAAGAAGTTGGACACTGAGTTGAAGTATAGTTCTACATTTCACCCACAGACTGATGGGAAAATAGAGGTTGTAAACTGAAGTTTGGGTAATTAATTGAGATGTTTAGTTGGAGACACACTGATTAATTGGGATTTGATGTTGGCACAAGTAGAGTTTGCATATAACAGTCCAGTAAACAGAAATACTGGAAAGACACCTTTTGAGATTGTTCATGGCACACAAACAAGAGGTATATCAAACTTGAGAAATATTGTTGGAGAAGAGAAAAAGAGTGCTAAAGTCGAGGAATTTCCTGAGTTTATGAAGACATTGCATGAAGATGTAAAATAGAAGCTGGAGAAAAGTAATCAGAAATACAAAGATAGTGCAGATAGATCAAGGAGACATAAAGATTTTGAATTTGGTGATGCAGTGATGGTTCATTTAAAGAAAGGAATATTTCCTATTGGGACATATGGTAAATTGAAAATGAAGAAATTTGGTCCTTGCAAAATACTGTGAAAATTTGATAGTAGAAATTCTTATGAAGTGGAAATACTTGATGACATTGATATATCACCTATATTCAATATTTCATACTAGTATGATTATCATGAACCTGATGAAGAAGTAACAGTACCAAGTGATTATCCTAAGAAGAAGATAGAGGAAGTTGAGAATATTTTGAAACAGAGAGTTGGCAGAAGTACAAGAGGAAAGGAATACATGGAGTATATAATAAAATGGAAGAATAGACTGATTGAGGAGTCATCTTTGATTTCTCAATCTAAGTTAGATTCATTTCAAGTTGGACCTGATACATGATTTAGGGAATCATTTCTTTTAACCCCAGGTGTCTAATGCAGGAGAATCTTGGGTCCTTGGAAATCCTCCTCAACCAAAATATTTTTTCTTTTGTTCTTTAGCTTGTTTGGAGGCTTCTTAGTGAAGTGCTTAGTTACCATGTTTCTCAGGTACTCTTTCTGTGTTGGTTTATCGATGGGTCTCAAGGTGTGTTGGTTTCTATTTCTCAGTTATGTTTTCACCAAGTTGGTTTTTATCGCTCAGTTATGTTCTCACCGAGTCATTCCTATTTCTCGGGTATCATCTTAATGAGTGGTTGTTGTTTCTCAGTGATGTTCTTCCCAAGTTATTTATCCTAGTCTGGATGACTTCTACATTTAATTTTTGTGGCATAATTAATGTGGGGTCTCTCATTGGGATCTGTGTGGACCTAAATCTGAGTCTCTTTTTGGGATTTAAGTGCCGACCTCGACTTTGGTTGACTCTTGTATATGTTTGTTTCATTGTTCTTAGTTTAGGTAGCAGTAATTGGGGGATAGTAGATTTTGATAGGAGATTAATTATTGAGACATTTGAAAGACAGGTCTCTGACCTCTCATGTATGAAGATCATTTTGTAATTCATTGAATTTATATGGCCAAAAATGGGAAGGCCTTACAGCCCGACATGTAATGAGTTTGATCAATTAATCAAAGATATATGTTTTTTCCTTCTCTCATTATTGGTGTTGTTGCTTCCGCACTATGCATCTGCAAGCTGGTTTGTTAGTTGGGAGTGCCTTTAGCCCCACTGACCTACCATCCTTTTGTCATATACACCAAAAGAAAGAGATCACTACAAGTGGGATTAGGGAGTTACTCCCTCATGATGGAAAATAAGTTAAAGAAAGCACATTTGGAATTCATCCCATGCACATGGGAAAGGCCAAAAATGCAAATCTTTGGCATGCAAGAAGTTGAAATGATCATTATGGCTAGGCCCCCATTAGTTGGCATGTGAGTAAAAAATAACGTGTTCCATAAAAACCAATGGGCATATTGTAATCAAAGTTCTAATTTTTTCATTTGAATTCCATTATGTGGAGTTTTGTTATAGCTTTTAAGAGCCTTAGAAAATTATCCTTCTCTAAAATATCTAGATCTAGTAGGTGTATTCTTCCAAAAATTCTTTAATGTGTGATCCTCATTCTAGCCTTAGCATGTTTTCTCTTAATAAAGTATTCATATTGTGCCATAGTTGCATCTCTTTTACTTGTTAACATGATATTTAGTGTCATTGAAATATGAATGTGGTCATATATGTCGATGTTTTTTCTGACTTCTTTCAATTTTGATGAATTTTGGTTCATGTAGGAATATTTTATTCTTCCTTTTTCCTCAAAATAGAAGTTATACCATACTGCTTATAGTTGAAATCCCAACATGGTTAATCATTGTGAAAATCCTTAAGGATCTATTTGCTTTTGTCAAACCTGGGTAGCACGTGCTACCCACAGTGATGATTTTAATATAATACTCTATGTCTCCATTATTTTATTTATTTTTTTCTCCCATTCAACAATAAAGGGTTTTTGGTGCATCATGTCTTTTGTTTGGCCCTAGTATTGAAGGAAGGTTTTAAAGTTTTAAAATCTTTGCATCAACGTATCACCTCAGTTTATCTTTCACTTAGTTTAATCCTCTCCCTTTTCAAAACCCCATGAACACAAAGAGCTAGCTTCTAGAATCTTGAAGGTCATTTCACAAGATGCACCAGGTCCCACACCTATGAAACTTCTTAAGTGTTTGAAACTACAATTGAAACAATTATTTTATTTCCATTGATGTCAAACCTTAACAGGTAAGACAGTTGCTATCTTGTAAAGTGCCACATCAATTGTTTGATGAAGAAGATTTGAAAAGAAGAGATAATAAGAAGACCTGGTGAAATGGTTGATTTATGTCAAACTACAATGGGTGCTTGATGAGATCGCACCCTGAAAAGGTAATATATTGTTTATCTTAAGTCTAAGTGGATTTTGGATGACTACAAGATTAGTCTTGACCGAGTAATAGAGAAAATGATTAAGGAACTTAAGTTTGTGTCGAGTGATGCGAGTGTTGACCGAGCACCAGTACATGCCAAGAAAATTTAGTGTCAACCGAGCAACAGTATTTACCAAGCGTCAATAAATTACCGAGTTATCTAGTGATGACCGAGTGGAAGAACTCAGTATTGACCGAGTGTCAGTATTTTGACAAATTGAGAGAGATTTGAGATCCCAACTGACATAGTTGATTTTCTTGGGATATGTGAAGCATATTTAAGATAAGGATGATTATTGTGGAGAATTAAATGAGCATCTAATGTATGTTTAACCATTTTTATGTATGGATTCAAGAATGAGTACTACAATGTAGTTGGAAACAAAATGTTGGAAGGATTTTTTGGATCTGACCAAACCCTAAGATCTATGGTGATGATTAAGTGGCAAAAGATCGAGCTACCTGATCAGAGAGGTATAAGATTAACCTAATTGTAGGTTATGTGTGTGTGGTAAAAGTTAATTTAGTTGATTGGAAAATCTAAGCAGAAAGGAGAGAAGGCTGAAGAGAGAAGTATAGGACTGCATAGTGGTGATTTCTTGAAGTATTTTTGAGAAAATCTGAGCGATAGAAATGACAATGAAGGCCAGTCAATGAATTAGCATTTTGAGCTATAATTGGATCTGTATTTGTAAAGTGATTTTTATGTTTCAAATCACAATTTGTTGGTACTTTCTAACCATTGTATTAGTTGCAAAATCCTTTTAAACAAGGTTGACCTAAGAGTCATATTGTTAAATCCTTTAATCAAAGTGACATTCTAATGCAATGGTTTAATCCCTCTAACAAGGCTCACTTTTAACAAGGTGATTAAATCCATTAACCAGGTCACATTTAACAATGTGTATTATAACCTTGAACAGGGTTGGCTCCTCACAGAGCTCACTTCAGAAGAGTGAAAAATTGGTAGCATGTTACTCATGGTTTTTCCCATATTGGGTTTCCACATTAAATCCTTGTGTGAATTTTATTTGATGTGTTGTACTATTAAGATTTTTATATTCTACAAGTTGATTACATTAGGATAGTAAATTGTAAGTTTATATTTTTGATTATATGCTATAGAGACCAAGTGGATTTGAGTTGGTTAAAGTATTTGAAAGGTCAATTGGTACATCTGGACCTTGGATAACTAATTCACCCCTCCCCCCTCTCAATTATTCTAAAACATTCTAACAATTGGTATCAGAGTTGTTGTGGTACTTGTAGAGAAAATTTTGAAGGTACTTAAAGCTAAAGATCAAGATGTATAAAAAGGAAGTACCAAGGCTGAGCAAGGAGAATTTCCCTGCATGGAAAAGTTTGATGAAGTTACAACTAGTTGGAATTGGAGATGTTGCAAAAAATACTGTGTGGAAAATTATTACATAATAGTGCCTATTGTTATGATAGCTCAGCAAATGAAAGAAAAACAAGAACACAACCAAGAAATGTTAGAGATTGCATCAGCCCTAAGATATACTGAATTTGAAGACATAAAATATTGCAAAACTACAAAACAAATGTGAGATACACTAGCAACTATCTATAGAGGTGATATGAATGTACTGAGAGCCAAATCTGAAAGCTTGAGAGGTAAGTTTGATGAAGTGAGAATGCAAGATGGTGAAACTATTGTTCAATATTGTAGCCGAGTTAAGGAGGTTGTAAATTCTATTAGAGGAGCTAATGGAACTATTAGTGATGATATTGTTATTAGAAAGGTGCTGAGAACCTTACTTCCTATATATGCTATTAGAGTATCTACTATATAAGAACTGAGATGTACTCCTTGAACAACTTAACTCTGGAAGGTTTAGTTAGTAGACTTACTACTTTTGAGTTATTAAATTTTGATAATTTCACACCTCACCATATTGATTCTGCATTCAAATCACAATTGACTCTTCATAAATCAAAGAAAGGAAAAGAAAGACATATGAATAGTGATAGTGACACTTATGATGAAGAACTTGAAGATCTTGAAGCACTTGGTGCTAGAATACTAACAAGAGGAAAAGGAAAATTCAAAGGTAAACTTCCTATAATTTGTTTTTCATGTAACAAAGTTGGCCATATTGCAGCAAGATGTCCTGATAGGAATAACAAAGATGAAAGAAGAGAAAGCAAGTACAAAGACAAAAGGGATGATAGAGATTTTAGAAGGTATAATAACTATAAGGAAAAAGCTAGTAAATCCTGCTATATTTTTGAAGAAGAAACTGATAGTGAATCTGATAAATCTAATTACAATGGTATAGAAGTTGTTAATGTTGCTATGAAAGATGATTTTGATGAAGATGAGAAAATTGCACTTCTTCCATTTATGAGTAAAGGTGATAGATGGATTATTGATAGTGGTTGTTCACATCACATGACTGGTGATAAAAGTAAATTTGAGACCTTAAACTATTGCAAAGGTGGTAGTGTTAAGTTTGACAATAACAAACCATGTCTTGTGAAAGGAAAAGGATCAATAAAATTGATTGATAAAATCACATGTGACAATGACTATATGGTTGAAGGACTAAACTATAATTTATTGAGTGTTTCTTAGTTGAATAATTTTGTATATTGAGTTGAGTTCCATCACAGAAAGGCTAAAATATTTGATTCTACTAGTGAACTAATTGGAAGTGGAGAACAGACAAGAGGTAATTTGGTCTATCTAGATTTATCTGATGAGATATGTTTGTTTGTACAATATGATGATATATGGTTATGGCATAAGAGGTTATGTCATGTGAATTTTGAAGATTTTGTAAACATTAGTAAGATGAAAAGAGTAAGAGGGTTACCCAAATTGAAGAAACCTGATAATTTTATGTGTAAGCAATGTCAGTTGGGAAAAATGGCAAAGTCTAGTTTTAAGAGAAAAACCTATACTTCTGATGGTATTCTAGAATTGGTTCATACTGACCTTTGTGGACCTATGGGTGTGAAAAGTTACCAAGGTTATAAATATTTCATATTGTCTATTTATGATTACTCTATAATAATGATTGTAATTTTTCTTAAAGAAAAATCTGATGCTTTTCAGTTGTTTAAGTGGTATTTGGAAAAAGTTGAAAAAGAAACAGGTAATAGCTTGAGATGTCTGAGATCTGACAGAGGAAGAAAGTTTATATTCAATTATTTCAACCTATTCTGAAATGATAGATGAATTAAAAGATATGTCTCCTCCAAGGACTCACCCATAGAATGGCATAGTCGAGAGAAGGAATAGATCAATAAAGGATTGTGCTAGAACACTGATGATAGAAAATAATATTGCACAAAAGTACTGGAGAGAATTTATAAGTACAATAGTATATACCTTGAATAGAGTACAAGTCAAGAAAGGTATTGATATTACACCGTATGAGTTATGGTATGGTTATACACCTAGTGTAAAATATTTTAAAGTTTTTGGGAGAAAATTTTATATACTGAAGGATGATGGAAATGGAAAATTGATGCTAAGAGTAATGAAGGCATATTCCTAGGTTATTCCACTAAGAGCAAAGCGTATGTGTTTGAATTCTAACAGTAACAAAGTTGTGGAAAGTGAAAATGTTAGAATTGATGAATATGTAAAAAAGAATGAAGTGGAATGCAAGAAAAAACCTAAAGATTGCATATATTTCATTTATAAGAATGAAGGAGAGCCTAGCAGTTTACCTGAACCTAAAAAAGAAGTTGATGAACAACAGAATGATGTTGCCGAGGAAAAAAAAGAAAATATTGAGCTACAAAAAGACAATGTCGAACATCAGGAGGAGACTGTTGAGGAAGAATCAGAGACACAAAATGAACCTGAAATTGAATTTGATGATGAATTTGAGGATGAAAAGAAAGAGAAAAGGAGACCAAAGCCTACACTAGAAAAGTATGTAAGAAGACATCATAAACCAAATCAAATATTGGAGATAAAGATTTAGAGGTCATGCAAAGAAGCAAGTTGAAAAATTAGGCATGCTTATTATGTGAATTTGAGCTGAAATCAGTGCAAGATGCTTTGGGTAATGAAGATTGGATACATGCCATGAATGAAGAGATTGAGAAAATCAAGAAGAACAAAACCTGGACACTAGTACCTAGACCAAAGGACAAGAATGTTATTGGAACCAAGTGGGTATTTAGAAATAAGCTAAATGAACATGGAGAAGTTATAAGAAATAAGTTCAGACTCGTATGCAAAGGTTATGCACAATAGGAAGGCATTGACTATGGTGAGACATTTTCCCTAGTTGCAAGATTGGAAGGAGTTATAACTCTACTAGATTATGCAGCTTACAAAGGATTCAAATTATATCAAATGGATGTCAAATCATCATTTCTAAATGTAATACTGGAAGAAGAGGTATAGATTGAACAAGATGAAAGATTTTTTGATTCAAGAAAGAAGAATATGGTTTGCAAGCTACATAAAGCATTATATGGATTGAAGCAAGCCCCCAGAGCATGGTATGAGAGATTACACAATTACTTAGCTAAGATTATATTTACAAGGACAAATGACAATAATAATTTGTACTTAAAGTTTGAAAAAGCTAAAGGGATATTGTTAGCTGAAATATTTGTTAATGATATTATATTTGGAGGACAATATTTTTTATGCCAATTATTTGCAAAAGAGATGCAAACTAAATTTGAGATGTCCATGTTTGGAGAAATAAAATTCTTTGTCGGTTTGCAAGTATATCAGATGAAGAAAGGTATCTACATTACACAATCTAAGTATATCAAGGAGATACTAAAATTTTTTGGCATGGAGGATTCCAGACTTGTAAGTACTCCCATGGCTACTGGACATAAACTATCAAAGACTGATGAGACAGCTAAAGTGAATCAAACCCTATATAGATCAATAGTTGGAAAACTACAATATGTTTTCCACAGTAGACTAGATATTACATTAGTGGTTGGGATTGTTGCAATATTTTTTGAAAATCCTAAAGATAGTCACTTGATGGTAGTGAAAAGGATTCTGGGATATTTGAAAGGAATAGAGGACTATGGATTATATTACAAGAAGAATGAGAAGTTTGAACTGAAAATTTACACAGATGTAGATTGGGCAGGTAATGTTGATGACAGAAAGAGAACAAGTGGTGGTGCATTCTTTCTAGGAAAGAGATTAGTCTCTTGGAAAAGAAAGAAATAGAACTGTATTTCTCAATCTACAACAGAGGCTGAATATGTTGCAGCAGCAGTGAATTGTTCAAACATAGTGTGAATCAAGCAATTGTTGAAAGGTATGAAGGAAGAAATCACAGAATCAGTTTTTTATTTTTTATGATAAAACTAGTGCTATTAATATTTCAAATAACCCTATGATGCATACAAAGACCAAGAATATTGCTATCAAGTATTATTACTTGAGAGAGTTGGTACAAGACAAAGAAGTAAGACTTGAACATGTAAATACAAAGGAATAGCTGGTAGATATATTTACTAAGTCTTTACCTAAGGATGCTCATGAGTATCTAAGAGGAAAATTAGGGGTGGTTCCCCTATTTGAGGATAACTAAGATCACATGGATTGGTTGCATCAAACATATTACATAGAATACCTGACAGATTGATGCAAAAGGTGGTCACACTTTATGAGTTGCCTAAAGTTGTGAAGTGTTAAGAAAAAGATGTTAATTAGTCATAAGCAAGATGACAGGGGGAGCATAGAATTTAGAAACCTGACACAGAGATATCTACATAATGAATATGTATGTCTTTGGCATTTTTGTCAAAGAGGGAGATATACTATAAGAGAAATCAGTAAGGAAACAAAGAGGGAGATATACCATTGAGGGAGAAAAGTTATGAGAGATAAGCTATAGAGAGAAATCTATCCAAGAGGGAGAAATATTTGTATTGGAGAGAATCAAAATGAAGCCAAGGAAATTAATGAAAAAAATTATAGAACATACTTTTTTGATTGTTTGGGAACTGTGCATATGTTGTTAGTTTGCATGTGTTTTTCATCAATGTCAAAGAGGGAGATTGTTGGAAACTACAATTAAAACAATTTTTATATTGTCATTGATGTCAAACCTTAACTGGTAAGACATTTGATATCTTTTAAAGTGCCATATCAATTGATTTATTAAGAAGATTTGAAAAGAAGAGATAACAAGAAGACCAGGTGAAATGGTTGAGTTTTGTGAAACTACAAAGGGTACTTGATGAGATCACACCTTGACAAGGTAATATATTATTTATCTTAAGTCTAAGTGAATTTTGGATGACTACAAGATTAGTCTTGACCGAGTAACAGAGTAGAATATTAAGGAACTTAATTTTGTGTTGAGTGATGTGAGTGTCGATTGAGCGCTAGTACATGTCGAGCAAATTTAGTGTCAACCGAGCATTAGTATTTACTGAACATTGGTAAATTATCAAGTTATCTAGTGATGACCAAGTGGAAGCACTCAGTATTGACTGAGTGTTAGTATTTTGACAGTGTGAGATATTTGAGATCCCAGTCGACATAGTTTATTTCCTTGGGATATGTGAAGCATATTTAAGATAAAGATGATTGTTGTGGAAAATTACATGAGAATTTAATATATGTTTGTAATATGGGAAATATGGATATTCTTTAGATAGGGTTTTGAACAATGGGGATTTGCACCTAAAAGAGACCCTATGCCACATTTCACCACTTACATTTAATTTTTATGATAAGGAATGTAGATCTGGAAATGTTTGCAAAGGAAAATGGAATAAAATACATACCTCTGAAAATGAATCTACTGAAAACCCTGTCAAACGGTCTCAAAAACTATTGAATTTCACAATCTTGAACTAAAATTTTGAGATCTAAAAAACCCAGAAATATTTTTCAGATCTGGCTTAGGTCGACCTTGACCCAAAGTAGAAGGTCAACCTTGACCCCAAAATGTCGACCTTGACCCAGAATAGAATCTCGATTCTGACCTAGAAAAAAATGTTGATCCTGAACCAAAATAGAATGTTGATCCTGACCTAGAATAGAATGTCAATCATGACCCAGAATAGGATTTTGACATTGACCTGCACAGTCCGATGGAGAATCTGTTTATGAATCCCAAAAGTCTATTGAAAAGGGTATCTGGATCTGCACTTGAATCTGTTGTCCTGAACCTGTACCTACAAGAATAATGGTTTTTTTGTTGGGGGGATGGTTTTGCCTTGGTCAAACCCCAATTTTTGAATTAACCTTAAAGTATAATTAAAATTGTAGAAACAAACAAATTAAATAAACAAATTCACCTTACATGTATAGAAACCCTTGTAGAGGATTCGAATCCTTGGAGCCACAAGTATGTATGCACCAAATGGATGTAGAATGTAGAATGTAGGATGTAGGATATCTCAAATAAATTTCTTGTAGATCTTCAACACCAATCTTGAATGGATCTTGGAAGAGGAAGAATCTTGCATGAATGTGGATGGAGAAATCTTCAACAAGAGAGCTCCATAGAGCTTTGAATCCTTCAATGGCTACCAATGGATCTCCTTGATGAATTTAATGCTTGAAGGTGCTTGAATGCTTGAGGGTAGATGATTTATTCAATATATTATCCTTCATGTGCATAGGTGATCATGTTCTTCATCTGTATGTCTTATGGTTAGAGAAAATGAGAGGAGAAAGCTTTATTATATACAAATATAGGGCACAATCTTCTAGAGAGGGCTACATAGGAGAATTAAATTCCCATTAGACCTATACCCCTAGAAGTGGACCTTCATTTCCTTGAAGACTAAAACAGCCAACCCGAAAGCAGGAATCAAATATTTCTAAAGCCTGACATCTGAAAACTTTGGGAACCTAAAATTTGGACCCTAGGTCAGGGTCGAGGTCAACTCTGACCTAGTTTATGGTTGAGTTAAACCTTGACCTAGGTCAGGGTCGAGTTGGACCTTGACCTAGAAGGTCAACCTTGACCCTAAGGTCAAGGAACTTAGAATCACAAAGCATAATGCCAGAAAAGGTAGGAGAAAAGTGGAAAATAGGGCAGAATCAGGGGGAAAAACCAGATCCAAGTCAAAGACCCATTCAAGGCACTTTACATGAATCCAAAACACTTAATTGGAGGGCTAAACCAGTCCAAAATGGAAGTACTTCCATTTTCTGACAATACAATGTTTAACCATTTTTATGTATGGATTCAAGAAGCAGTTTTAGGATGTATTCTACAATGTAGATGAAAACAAAATGATGGAAGGATTCATTGGATCTGACCAAACCCTAAGATATATGGTGATGATTAAGCAGCAAAAGTTGAACTACCTGATCAGAGAGGTATAAGATTAACCTAATGGCAGGTTATATGTGTGGTAAAATTTAATTTAGTTGAATAGAAAATCTAAGCAGAAAGAAGAGAAGACTGAAGAGAGCAGTATAGGACTGCACTATGGTGATTTCATGAAGGATTTTGGATTAGATCTGAGAGATAGAAACAACAATGAAGGCCAATGGGTGAATTAGAATTTTGAGGTATAATTAGATCTGTATTTGCAAAGTGATTTGTATGTTTCAGATCACAATTTGTTGTTACTTTCTAACCATTGTTTCAGTTGAAATATCCTTTTAAACAAGGTTGACCTAACAGTCATATTGTTAAATCCTTTAATCAAGGTGACATTCTAATGGAATGGTCTAAGCCCTCTAACAAGGCTCACTTTTAATATGGTGATTAAATCCTTTAACCGGGTCACATTTAACAGTGTGTATTGTAACCTTTAACAGGGTTGGCTCCTCACAGAGCTCACTTCAGAAGAGTGAAAATTTGGTAGCATGTTACTGGTGGCTTTTCCCATATTGGGTTTCCACGTTAAATCCTAGTGTCATACTTGTGTAAATTTTATTTGATGTGTTGAACTATTAAGATTTTTATATTCTACAAGTTGATTACATTAGGACAGTAAATTGCAAGTTTATATTATTGATTATATCCTATAGAGACCAAGTAGATCTGAGTTGGTTAAATTATTTGAAATTTTGATTGGTACATCTGAACAGTTGATATCTTGTAAAGTTCCACATCAATTGATTGATGAAGAAGATTTGAAAAGAAGAGATAACAAGAAGACCTAGTGAAATGGTTGAGTTATGTGAAACTACAATGGGTACTTCATGAGATCGCACCTTGAAAAGGTAATATATTATTTATCTTAAGTCTAAGTGAATTTTGGATGACTACAATATTAGCCTTGACCGAGTAACAGAGCGGAAGATTAAGGAACTTAAGTTTGTGCCGAGTGATGCGACTGTCGACCGAGCACTGGTACATGATGATAAAATTTAGTGTCGATCGAGCATTAGTATTTACCAAGTGTTGGTAAATTACTGAGCTATCTAGTGATGACCAAGCGGAAGAACTCAGTATTGACCGAGTGTTAGTATTTTGACAGTTTGAGAGATTTGAGATCCCAGCTGACATAGTTGATTTTTATGGTATATGTGAAGTGTATTTAAGATAAGGATGATTGTTGTGGAGAATTACATGAGAATTTAATATACGTTTAACCATTTTTATGTATGGATTCAAGAAGGATTTTTAGGATGTATTCTACAATGTAGATGAAAACCAAATGTTGGAAGGATTTGTTGGATCTGACCAAACCCTAAGATCTATGGTGATGATTAAGCAGAAAAAGTAAAGCTACCTGATTAGAGAGGTATAAGATTAACCTAATTTCAAGTTATGTGTGTGGTAAAAGTTAATTCAATTGATTGGAAAATCTAAGCAGAAAGGAGAGAAGGCTTAAGAGAGTGGTACAGGACTGCACAGTGGTGATTGCTTGAAGTATTTTTGAGCAGATTTGAGTGATAGAAAGGAATTTGAAGGCCAATGGGTGAATTAGCATTTTGAGCTATAATTGGATGTGTATTTTCAAAGTGAGTTTTATGTTTCAGATCACAATTTGTTGTTACTTTCTAACCATTGTATCAGTTGAAAAATCATTTTAAACAAGGCTGACCTAACAGTCATATTGTTAAATCCTTTAATCAAGGTGACATTCTAATGGAATGGTCTAAGCCCTCTAACAAGGCTCACTTTTAACAGGGTGATTAAATCCTTTAACCGGGTCACATTTAACAGTGTGTATTGTAACCTTTAATAGGACTGGCTCCTCACATAGCTCACTTCAAAAGAGTGAAAAATTGTAGCATGTTACTGGTGGTTTTTCCCATATTGGGTTTCTACGTTAAATCCTATTGTCATACTTGTGTGAATGTTATTTGATGTGTTGTACTGTTAAGAGTTTTATATTCTACAAGTTGATTACATTAGGATAGTAAACTATAAGTTTGTATTATTGATTATATGTTATAGAGACCAAGTGGATCTGAGTTGGTTAAATTATTTGAAAGTTCAATTGGTACATCTAGACCTTGGATAACTAATTCACCCCCCCCCCTCCCCTTTTCAGTTATTATAAATCATTCTAACACTTAACAACCCTTATTTAAGTATGAGCTTCTTAGGGATCATCAACACCGACTGAAATTTTTTAGGAAGCCTCCATGGGACTCCAACCTTACAAACATTTGAACATATTTGATCAACATATTAATATGTTTACCAAAAATGACTGAGAAAACACCTTTTTAATCCTTTTGGTAAAAATCCAACCTCCAAAGCTTTGAATTAATGTATTATTCCTTAACTAAAAATAGTACATAAACTTCCAAGTTGCAAACTCTTCCATGAGATTTGACACCCTCTCAAAAAGGAATCAAACATTAAATAGTATTTGTAACCTCTATTTAGAAACAAAAAAAAATTGAGAAAAACACTTAATAAAGTTGTCCCACCAGTTTACTACTTATTCTTAAAACCCCAAACCTTTCATAGTATTAAATGTATTGCACAAAACTTTTAAAATATTGTACAAGACAACATGACACTTTTGCAATGAAGATCAATCTATAAATTATGTTGGTTCTCTCAAAGGGTTCCTAGTAAAAGTGGTCAATCAAGGACTAAGTCAATCATTTAAATTTGATTCTTTCTCAAGACAAATAAATGAAGAAAAAACTTTTGCTCAAATATTTTGGGAAGAATGTGGATAAGATTAAATTATGACTATTTATGTTTCTTACTACTTATGTTCATGTTGTGTGTGTATTTTGTGGATCTTCTAGCTGCAACACAACACTTCAATATGTCATTGCATTAGTGAAATAACATGAAATATCAAAGGAAAAGCACATATAGATCACCAAAATTGACATATTGCTCCCTATCTAAGAAGAGTATGAAATATGCTATAATTGTCATCATATTATGCATAAATCAATGACAACGTCATACTTAGAATGGAAATTTAATCTAAATGCAAGCTAAAATACTCAATCAAAGTTCATTTTAGAGCTCCAATTGAAATATTATAACAATGCTAAATGTTAGAGCTAAAATGTAATAAGAAATCTCTAAGAATATGAGCAACATAAGATTTCCTTCAACAATTAAAGAATTAAGGGCCCATTGAGCTCAAAATTCATTCCATTTATAGAAGAATTTGAGGAATGAGAGGTTAGGATTGAAATTTGAAGAGAGGCCGAGATTGAATCTTTGGTGATCCATGTGAGGTGATCCAAGTGATTTAACTCCCATTGGCTAGGGAATTGAATTTTCCTTTTGCAAGTGAGGAGTTGTAATTAGGATTTATTTAATTCCCTTTAATTAATTAATTTAGCCATGTATTTGATTGTTTTTTATTTAATTTATTTTATTTGAGTTAATTGGCTAAGGAAATTAATGTAATTTAGTGATTAGATCAATTAGGAGATTAAATTTGATTTAAATGAATTATGACAATTAATTGAAGAATTGTCATGACATAATTAGGGGTATGATCACACTTAGGGAAAATAGGGTTTATGGTCAGAGCAGACCAAATTAGAGTGGTTACATTTTCCCCTCTTTGAATTGATGTGCGAGAAGTGCATTGATTCAAAGAAAGTTTGATGTTGACTTCTGAAAGTTTGACAATTTTGCCCTTGTTTAAATGAAATGTCTGATGAGATCAATCTCGCACTTGATTGAACTAAGAATGATAGTATTGACTTTGAACGTGATTGAACAAATGTCAACAAAGATATTGAAGATAACAATTATGAACTTGATTGAATGAGAATTGATAATACTGACACCGAACTTGATTGAACGAATGTCAGTTCAAAGCTGCTAGGATCTCTGAGGTATCAATTCTGAACTTGATCGAATGAAAATTGATAATACTGACTCCAAACTTGATCAAAGGAAGTTCAGTATGAATCTTCTAGGATCCTAATAAAGATCTAAGAATATGTAGACATAAGATATCTAGCTTGTGAGAACCGAAACCTTCTATCCAACAGTCCCGACTTAGTCGAGGGAAACTGTCATGCCCCTAGTCTTTTGATGATGAAGCCATTTTAATGCTTTTTAAGCAATAATTTAAATTATTTAAGTGTGATCATTCCCCCTCAGGAATGAAATCGAAGGAAAAAGAATAAAATCCTTCTTTAGAATGATATATCACTTGAACTGATCGATTGGATCGAGAAAGAATCAATTAGAAGAAATGAAGAAGCGAAGGTGTGTTAAGAGAAAACACAATTTTACCAAGTTAACTACATTAAAATGTGAGTTCTAATTTTGATAAAATGATGTATGGCCAATATTTTGATGAATAATGTTCCATTTGATGATAGAGAACCCAAAAAACTAATTGTGTAAAGCCTGTCAACCATTTTCAGAACATGTATAACAATTTTGCATTTTTGGGAAGTTGTCACAAAATATGTACTGTGTTGTTGAAAACATCATCTATGCATTTGATTTCATTCCTGATTGATCAAAGGAGAACAAAATTGAATTTTGATAGTCTGGGAGGAGTTCTGGAGCTCCTAAATAGCTCAAAAATTTCAATATATATCCCAAAATTCACTTTTTACCCATTCATTTTCACTTTTGTCTTTAGTAAATTTAGAGATCTACATAGAATATGGTGGTCCCCATGGATAAACATCAATTCAATATTTCCCATCGACATTAGCACCCATCCGATTATGCACCACCAGTGAGTACCTCAAAACCTACCTTTCCATGTTTTTAGTTTTTCATTTTGTCCATTTTTGTAAGAGTTATGGAGATTGTAATTTTGCATCACACCCTGTATATGGGATCACATCTGATTAATCCCACATCGCATCCTATTTTCCCCCAAAATCCTGTGTCACATCCTGTAAATTTTGGATCGCACCCTGTTAGGTAGTTTTATGTCGCATAGGATAATTTTTATTAAACTTTGAAGTTTTTTACATCCTGTGGAAACAGGATCGCACCCTATGGTCTATGTTGCATCTAGTTAAAACAAGATCATTTCTTGTATGCCCCATCACATCCTATAAATCTTTTTTTAAAGGATAGCACCTTTTAAAAATAGAGTCACTTCTAGTTTAGGAGTTAGGTTTTTTCTATTTTTGACTATTTTTCTCCTTCTGAAGGCCAAAAATACTTATCTGATAGCTTTTCAGCGTAGTTGCCTTAGTAATAATATTGAGTTAAACCTTGTTAGAAACATAAAATAAAATATAAAGGAGATAAGGAAAGAATCCAAGAGAGAGTGCATAGGAAGAGTTTTACCAGAGAGAGAGAGAGAGAGAGATTTTCCTTCAAGATCACCCAAAATGCTCCAAGACCAAGACAAGTAAACAAGAATTTTGAAAGGGGAAAAGATAATTTAAAAAACCCCTTTTGAATAATATGAATGATGCAAGAATCCATGAAAGGAGAGAGAGCTTGAGAAAGAAGCTCATTACAATATTATGAGAGCAAGAATGAGAATGAGAGAAGAAGAGACAACAATTCCCATGAGAACCAACTTGTGATAACCAACCTTAAGAAGTGAGAGAGAAGCATCTCTTAAGTAGAGATGAGTGAAGGATTTTGCATGTAAATCCCACATCCTATGAGTACCACATTCACATTGTGTGTGTGTGTCAAATGTGAGATTCCTCTTAAGGAGGAATATCTAATTTCCTTATTAAAGGAATTACAAAACTGTGACATGTCCTTCTACTTGGACTAGAGGACAAATAAAAATTAGGATACCTTGGTTTATCCTTTAATTACATTAATTACCAAGGAAAGGTTAATTTCTAACACCCCCCTTTAATCTTTACTTGGGGTATTTACATCAAGGCATATGAAACCCAATTTTTACAAAATATCTGCAACTTGATCTTCAATATAAGGAAGTGTAAGGTATTAAATTTGGCACAAGAAGGATTCCCTAAATAAGATTTATGCAATATAGTGAAGCGAGATCCTAAAGCCAAATTTATGTTTTCATACACTTAATTAATATGATAAAATAGCTTGAGGAACACATAAGAAATAAATGGACAAGATACCTACCTCATAACATTGTAGATCTATAAAAACTCATTTTATGAGGTCTGTATTGAGTTTCTAGAAAATCTGACAGTTGATATGGAACCGGAATGCAGAGACAAACAAAACCCAAAAATTGTTTTCCATTCTGATGTCGTCTTATGAAAAAGGTTGACCTTGACCCATAAATGTCAACCCTGACCCAATAATGTCAACCTTGACCTGCATAGATCTGAAAGTGACTTTGTTCACGCCATCCAAAAGAAAACCAAAAAGGGTATCCAAATCTGATCTCTGATCTACTATTCTGCACCTCTAACTCCTGAAAATAGCACCTGCATATATCTGAAAAGAGTGATTTTGGGGTGGCTATATAGGGTTTTGCCTTAGTCAAACCCCTGTTTTGGTGATCTCCACCTCCATGAATAGCTGAATATAGAATGTAATGTGTGTGTGTATTGATCTCTTGAAGAGAGATTGTAAACATGCAATATCAAGATCTAATCTTCTAGATTAACAATGCTAACATAACATGGAAATGAGAAAACAATGCATAGATTTGAATATGACAAAGAAAGCATACCAAGCCCCCAAGGCTAAAGTATTCCTATCAACTCATAATCCATAATTTTTACCCCATGGTAATGTCTTTTGAACACTTGAATGTTGAAAATAGTAGATCTAAAGAGAGAGCCTTCTTGCTTCAATGAAGATCCACCATAGATTATCCTTCAAAATGCTTGATAGAAGATGATGATATGTCCACCTAGCTTGTCCTTCTATATCATCCTCTTGCTTGTTTGCATCATTTCATCATGTCATCTCCCCATTTCATTTCATGATAAAATGAAGGAAAAAGAGAGTGTTTATATAGATATTTCAACATAGGCCTCCTAGGGCAATGCAAGGGATCCAAATTCAAATTTCACCTCGAATCATGATCCAATCACATTTTCCAACTAAGGAGAAAACATATTAATTCAAATATCAAAGAAAACACTTCTGCCTCTGAACCCAGGGACCTATTTTAAGTTCTGAACCCCGATAAGTTATAGATTTGAAAGTGGGGACCACCACCTAGAAAAGGTCTATGTCAACCTCGAACCTAACTTGAGATTTCAGGCAGGTCTCCAGGAAGTTGCAGAAAGGTTTCCAGATCAGCCGGGGACCTAGAAAGGTAGGGGAATGTGCCAGAGTGTTTAAGAAGGCCCAAAGGCCCAGAGAGAGAGTAGGATGAG
>MU226793.1:425183-459579 GCA_018584345.1 Thuja plicata
ATGGTAATGTCCTTTGAATGCTTGAATGTTGAAAATAGTAGATCTAAAGAGAGAGCCTTCTTGCTTCAATGAAGATCCACCATAGATTATCCTTCAAAATGCTTGATAGAAGATGATGATATGTCCATCTAGCTTGTCCTTCTATATCATCCTCTTGCTTGTTTGCATCATTTCATCATGTCATCTCCCAATTTTGTTTCATGATCAAATGAAGGCAAAAGAGAGTGTTTATATAGAGATTTCAACATAGGCCTGCTAGGGCAATGCAAGGGATCCAAATTCAAATTTCACCTCGAATCATGATCCAATCACATTTTCCAACCAAGGAGAAAACACATTAACTCAAATATCAGAAAAAACACTTCCGCCTCTGAACTCGGGGACCTATTTTAAGTTTCGGACCCCGATAAGTTCCAGATTTGAAAGCGGGGACCACCACCTGGAAATGGTCTATGTCGACCTCGACCCTGACCTGAGATTTTAGGCAGGTCTCCAGGAAGTTGCAGAAAGGTTTCCTGATCAGCCAGGGACCTAGAAAGGTAGGGGAATGTGCCAGATTGTTTAAGAAGGCCCAGAGTCCCAAAGAGAGAGTAGGATGAGGCCCAAGAGGACCAATACATAGATCCTACCTAGAGATAAGAGCCATGGAGAGAGAAATCTAGGAGAATCCATAAGATCCTAACCCTAACTTCATCTATACATGTATAATCAATCACAGATGCAAATCTAATATGCCAACCATACTAAATGAGGGTGCTAAGCCTATCAAAATGGAAGTGCTTCTATTTTAAGATGATACAGGAAGAAATTGTATTGTCTTCAAGATTACAAGTGTCCTTCTAGAACATGATGTACGAGCATCTTTGGTAGAGCCAAGAGAAGTCGATGGGTCCTTTGAATGTGTTCAAGTGGAAGGCTATGCACATCTGAAAGTAGTCTTGTGATTCATAGGACATGTGTAAATGAATCTATGTCTTTGGAAAGGTCCATGATATATCACCTGAATCAAAGAATAGAAAAACCACAAGTAGATTTCCCAAAGTTGGGATCTACCCTTGATACAAATCAATACACCTTTGAAAATAAATTCATAATATGAATAATTCAACTTTAGACAAATTTTGAAAACTTTAGATTGAGATAATCATGAGCTATCATAGAAATGTGCAATGTAGCTAAAATGATATCAATATAAACCATATTCTCAAAGAGTTATAAGAAACTTTATCAATGATCTCATAAAATAAATATACTAATGCATAAATGACCACAGACAAGGTCAACTAATGAGATCTACATCAACATTTCATTAATCACATGGATATAGACAGTCCACTAATGAGGCATCTCACTGCAAGTGAATGGGTGGCCAATCCACAATTTGCATGACTCACGATCAAAGCAAGGAAGTATGCAAACTCATCATCACAATAGTAGAATTTTCATAGAAATATAAGAGAGACAAAGATAAAATTGAAAGAATATGAGGCTCAAGCACCAAATAAATGTAAGATCCTGACTTTCCAAGCATGTTTACCATTGTGAACCATAAGACAGGATTATGAGGAGTAATAACATATTGCTTGCCAAAGATATCCAACAAAATTCAAGAAGGATTTCAAGAACAATAACCTCACCAAAAAAAAAAGGTAGAGCAAGTTGATCAACATCAACTGAAGTAACCACAACCCAGTGCAACTTACAAATAGAACGAGTTGATAAACATCAATTGAGTGAGTGCAACCTAGTGCAACTTACAAATGGAACAAGTTGATATATATCAACTGAGTAAGTGCAACCCAGTTCAAATTACAAATGGAATAATTTGATAAGCGTCAACTGAGTAAGTGCAACCCAGTGCAACTTACAAATGAAACAAGTTGATAAATATCAACTGAGTAAGTGCAACCCAGTGCAACTTATAAATGGAACAAGTTGATAAACATCAACTGAGTAAGTGCAACCCGGTGCAACTTACAAATAGAACAATTTGAACCCATAAAATATGCAATTAAGTGCATAACAATAGATCATATGAAACTGATAGCAATTAATGCTTAAACAATTAAATAAACCACTAAAATTCAATGAAGTATGATAACTCAAAATACTTGAAAAATAATTTAACATTATCAACGAGTTGAAGGGAGTTAGATCAATCATATGACACACATATTTTTGTGTTCCTTAAACACGAGAGTTAGATCAATGACAATCTACCATGAAGAAAAGTTGGCAAAATTACAAAAACATGAACAAAAGAATAGCTAAGAAAAAAAGTTTACCCCCTTTGATTAATGAATATAATCTCCTTTCTTACGAATAATAATCAAAATAAAATATTTCCATACCAAATTTGTCATGCCCAAAACTAGGGCAAAACACACACAATTTTTTTTAAAACACCTAAGAACGTACAACTAACAATGGTTGAGTTGGAAGGGTGATAGCATGGTAGAGTTAACCTTCGAGTTACAAGATAAATACACAGATTGAATTAGGGTCATGCCACAATAGATGCAGAGTTAGAGCATCAACTTGTTCCATGGTAATATGAGTGCTTAACTCAGTTGATCTAACTCTGATTCCATGTTTAACTACATTTAGCATCATGATGATAGTTATTTGTTATGAACATATGTTGAATTAGGTTGACCTAATGCATACTTAACTCTTAACCTAGATTACAACTTAATCTGTTCAAATCTAGTTCCAGTTTTCTTTCAACATTAACAACTAGCTCAAAATCTAGTCAAATTAATATTCTACTTCCTTTTTAAACAAACATACATGAAACATTTATTAATTGACATGCTTAAAATTGAATAAAAATTTTCACTATACCAAACAAATATTAATTAAAATCTAATAGCTGAAATCAAATCTGATTTCCTAACCTACCAATATCATTAATAAAATTATTCCCCTTTTATGAAAACACATGCAATCCTAATTCATCAATCCCCTAACAAAACAACTTTAAATTAACCTCTAATAAGACAATTAAATTATCCTCTAATACAAAATTTAAATTAACTTCTAATTGAAATTTAACATAACCCCTAACCCCTTGAACACAAGAGTAACATAATCTTTTTTTCATGATAAAATTTAAATTAACATTAACTATACATTTGAATAAATTGAGTAAATCCACTTCTTTAATAGGATAATTAGAACTTTAGGCCAAAATCCCTATTAAATTAATTCACAAATCTCACAATTTTAAAATAACCTAAACAACTAATGTTAAGGATCCATTAGAATGATTAATTATTATTTTAATAAGTTGATCCAATACAAATTAAATTTGATCATGTTAATAAATCCATTCATCTTTCATAACACAAAAGTTATTAATCTACTAACTAAAGCTATATCATTGAATCAATTTACATGTGTATAAAATGCTACACAATTAAGAATTAAAACAATAAAGAAAAAGATCTCATTAACTAACTTAAACTATCTACTAACTACCTATTAATCTAATCTAACTACCTACTAATCCATTAGTTTATTAACCTACTAACTTATTAATCTATTATTTCCCCACCACAAGCCCAATATGCATCGAGGGTCGAATTCCTATTGGGAGGAGTGCTGGCCTAAAAGACTAGGTTTGGGGGCCCACCATCTATCTTAGCCCATCCCTATGCAAGAAATTTTGCATGGCATAGACAAGATAGAAAAGGTGGTGCGGGTTTATAAGGGGGCCCCTTTTGAAGGAGGGAAGCGCATGATGAAAGAAGGGGAAGGAGTTGACCTTGGGAAGAGGTCTTATGACATGTCAGAAGGGGAGTAGGGGAAAATGGCGTAGGCTTTGGGTAGTTCAAGAAATGTTTTTTTGCAGCCACAAAATTTTTTAATCATTTTCAAACTTAACACAGTCCTACGCCCAAGCAAGGAGATAAAGAGGTGAGGGGTATGGTGAAGGTGGGGTCCACGGAAATGGGTAAAAGTGCAAGGTGAGTTTAATAGAATTTAGGATTAAATTTCAAGGTTATGCTAGAGGGATTAGGAGACTAGATTAATTAGAGAGAGAACATTAGGAAAGGAATATTCTCAGTGGTAAGGAGAATATTTCCTTTCCCATAAAAATTTCAGAGAGTATTTTTTCTCTAAATCTGGAAAGTGTCATGGGCCTAATTTGTTCTAAGCCCTTCCATGTTAATTCTCTTGGTTTAATTTTTGTAATAGTTCATTGTATGCATTAGGATTGATTGATTAGAAAAATATACTAAGAGGACTAATAGTATTAATTGATTTTTACATTTACATACTAACTAGTTTGATTTGTTATTGTTATCAAGGTTATTTCTTCTTCTCAAGAATTGAGATGGAGATGGAGATTTTAAATGTAGAGAGTTGAATCTATGGAGATGAAATAGAGACTTTTAAAAGGAAAATAGAGTGCTCCAATAACTTGAAAACTTGCATTTACATATATTATGGAGATTTCAAGATTCACAAATCCTCAAAAAAAAATTTGATATGAAACTTTTATATTGTCTTTCTCTTTTGATATTGAGTATCCCTCTAACATGAATGGTTAACTTCTTTTTTTTTTTTGAAATAGAATGCAATATGAATGAACTAAAGAATCCTTCATTTACATAATGGTAATCTTGCAAACTACAATTACACATCTTCAAGATGGTAATCTATACAATACATGGATGGTATGCAACATTTCTTCCTTTAATGAATCATTACATAAAGAATGAGGGCTCTTCACATCTAGCTTGAAAAAGCTTCCAAAATGAACATTACAACAATCAACAAAACATGAATTTCAATACAAATGAGTGACTATGCAACATTGAAGTTGCTTACACACAACTACCCCCAAATAGGGATTTCTTTCAAGCCTCTTTCACCATCATCTTGACTTCAAAAACCTACAAATTTCATGAGGGGAACCATGGGAAGCTCACCTCCCAACCAAGGTCTCAAGGAGACCACCCCCGAGCTTGGAGAACCAAGGTTAAACAAGATAACACATCCAAATCCTCACAAAACATCATATATGCACAAAACAACAATAAACTCCCAACCAAGGTTTCACAAATAAATTTTTCAAACCCATTGAAGTAGGGTGAAGGTGGGTTTTTCCAAGGAGGAGAATGTCATTCGCATTTTCAAATTATTCAATAAGATTTTCTCCATGCCTTTCCAAGGCTTCATCGACATTCCTTTCATATACACATTTTGTCATTTCTATACCAAAACAATATTTACAACATGGCTTCATGGAGCCCATACTCCATGAAATTATCCCTCTTCTCCAAGAGAAGAGACTCTCACTACAATGGAGAGCCCAACTAACCCCTACACCCAAGGCCACTTCTTCCCTTCCCAAAGGGTGAGTAATGCCTTAACTCCCATGAATAACACTCCCAATTCAAAAGAATAAGAATTGATACAAAATTCAAATGCATTCCCAACTCAACAGATGACAACAAAATCTACATACAACAACACTATACAAGATTACATACATGAGCACCATACAAGATTTCATATTCATAAAATAATAACATACAAATCTACTTACAATAAAACAAGCACTTCATGGCAATGGAGACCAACCTTCCAAATGTGTTATGGAAAAATGAAACTTGACAAGAGCCCAAATCCTTATCCTTTCTCTATCCAAACCCTAATTGTCTCTAAAATTAAAGAGTGGGTGAACACCCACTAAGTCTCCCCAAACCCTCTAAAAAGACCCTCAAAAGTGTACTCAAGACCTAGCAATAATGAGAGATGACATCTAGCCTTTTGTCTTACCTCTTAATTGTGAGTTTAGTAAGGAGTGTGGGACAAGTTAGATGCATGTGGCCATCTCCATTTTTGCCACTTTTGAAAAGTAGACATTTTAGAAAGTCATAATGGTGACCTAGGTTTCTCCCATAGGTAAAAACTATCCCTAACCCAAGGTACCCCCTCAGGGTTAACTAATTTTGGCCAAAAATACACTCTAGGGTCACTTTTGACCCCTCCAAAGTACCCCTAAAGTTCAAATCCGAGTTCCAACTTGATGTGATCCCTACAAGACATCTATATGTAATTGAGATTAATATAACATCCTATAAGGTTTGGTGATTCTTTCCCAAGCCCTAATTTGACATGTCACCATCCACATGGACAACACAAGTGTCAAGTGACACCAAAATAAAATACACATCACATTCACGATGACATGTCCAAACAACAACATAAATTTTAAACTATTAACACACATTCAGATTACGTTTATAACAAGGATCACATTACAATGAGGTTTCAACCTCTTATTGGGTTAAACCTTGGCTTTCTCAATTCACATGTGTTTAGCCTTGATTCTCTGAATAATTCCATGGTTCTCTTTCCTGCACACTTAACTCGAGCATCAGTAGTCCAAGATAATAAAGTCACATGTAATATACATTTTCAATTCATAATTAGCAACATTAATCAATAAGAAGAATTAAATTTCTAATTGCAATTTTCATACAAAAATGTTTAAAACATAATAATTATATAATCATCATGACATAACATCCATGAAATAATCAAGTCTAATCATGATTCGATCTTCTCATCTATTCACTTATCTAAACATATATAATCAAAATCAACCACCTATTCTAGGTCTAATCCATATCAAAATGTAATCCACACAATATAATCATCATCATAACATAATATCATGAGTCTCTGTCAGAATAATCAAAAAGTGTATCAATGTATCAGAATATAAAGTATCAAAGTGTGATCGAGCAGTAAAGCTATGATGGGTCGGGGTGAGGCCTCACAAAATTGTTAGAACCATTTAATTTATTCTCTAGAATCAATGTAGGCATGATTAATTAAGAAATAGATGATCAAATTAACTTAAACAAAGTGAAATATAGTGAATATATAATGATAAGGATAAAGAAAAGTAAATTTAACTTAATGTACTTAATCACAATTTGAATGGTTAAACAATGATATTTAAAAAAAAAAAAATTGGATTAAGTGAAGGAAAAAAATTTAATGGAAATGAATTAATGAACCAGCAATTGAATATGGTTAGAAATGAAATAAATAACGTAAAAGTGAAGCGATTTGAAGTAATATTGAGCAGGAAAAATGTTTTGACGTTTAAAATTTTTGATTTAAACAAGAAATGCTTATAAATTGGAGCAAATGGCAATGAGGATTAAACTAAATAACGGATTTGAAGTAGAATGAAGCTATATGAATAAATAATGATACAATAATATGAACAAATTGAAATATGAAATAGCTAATAATTAATAACTAAATTAATTACATATAATATGATTCAAAGATTGAAGGAATCGATCAAACTAGACTAAAATTAGATAAGTCAGAAATGATTAAATGCAAAGGAGTTGCAGAAACTCAGAATATGCAATCAAAGTATATTGCTCTGCAAGAATACTGTGCAATGAAGAGTATGCAGTCAAAAAATAAATTTATTTCCAGAATATGCAGTCAAAGTATTATAACAGTAGCACAATGCATGGTCTGTTATAATATAATTTGTAATGCCGGAGGATTGAATATAAATTTAAATTTTAACTAATTGGATATGTTGTGTGAGCAGCAGAGAAACTAGATTACGTAATGAAAAGAAAGCTAAAAACCAATAACACTTACAACACTTACAAAATGATAAGAAAGTTATAAAATATATTTTTCCTATGTATTCTAGCATATATAATTCCGCAGCAGCATGCTTATTTTCAAAAGGAAAACATAATAGTTGAAACAAGAAGTACTTATATGAATTTCCATCATCATTTTTTAAATTATAAAAGAAAGAAAGGATTGTGCTACCAAGTTACAGCAAAAATATCATAATTAAAAAGAGAACTAATTTTGAAATTGATTAAACAAAACAAAAGAAGAGTTATTTTTAAAAAAAATGCAAAGCCACGCAGGCCAACCATAAACCATAATACATCTCACAAGAGCAGGTTCATTTAATGGGATTCCAATTGAATGTAAAGGAATTCAAAGAGTCGCTTTACATTGCTCATTCTTATCTTCTCAAGCTTCATTTCCCTATTTTCTTTCGCTAGTTAAAATGTTTGATGGCTAAGGTATCTTTTATCCTTTCCCAATCAAAATTATATTTAGTAAATCTTACCTTTACACTTATCCTCGTCAATATTTTGCTACGTTATGTAAGTGTTGCACAATGTAAATGAATAATGAGAGCAATGTAAATGAATAACCAAGGCTACAAATGAACCAAGGCTGCGCAAAGAAGAGATAGAGACTATGTTAAACAATGCAGCGCAAGGGAAAAAGAAGACAAAGTTGTGCAAAGAAATATAAAGTTTGCGCAAGGATCAAGAATGACTGTTGCGCTAAGGGAAGAGGTTTAAAAGCTGCGTGAGGTTAAAATTTGTTGTGCAAGGTAATGTCTTTGCTGACAGAGTCAAATGCAAGTTTGAATACACTGCGCAAGGTGCTAGTAAAACATGCTAAGTGTTATACAAACAAATGTTGTGAAAGGGAGCAGCCTAAGTTGCGCGAGGGATAAAAAGACAGGGATGCGCTATGGTAATGCTGAGAAATGAATATTAACAGAAACTGCAAGGACATAGAATATTAACAGAAAGAATATTATATCAATATATAAATAAAATAGAGATATAATGAAAAAGATGAAGGTTGCAAACAAAATGTTAGAAATATAGATTTTAGTAAAGAAAAATGAATAACAGATTCAAGAGTTGCTGATAATATATGAAAAAACTTGAAATATACAGATTTGAATAACAACTATAACCTGCGAATAAGTTGGTTAGAAAAAAAGGCGAGAATAAAGAAATAGAAAACCCTTGCGATTGCCTGATAGATGGTGTGATTAGTGCTAAAAAAACTTGAAAACCCTTGTGGTTTCCCGACTGAGGGTGAGTTAGATCTTTTAAAAACTTGAAAGGGGATGAAAACACTAAGATTTACAAAAAAATTGAAAGAAAACCCTGCAAAAAAAGTTAGTTCAACAAAAATTTGATTTCTTCTCCTCAACAGAAATATCTTTCAACTATTCCTACATGCACACTCAAAAATAAGGATTAAACCAGCTCTGATACCATGTTAGAAACATTAAAAAAAATGTAAAGGAGATAAGGAAAGAATCTAACAGAGAGTGCATGAGAAGAGTTTTACCAGAGAGAGAGAGAGAGAGAGAGAGAGAGAGATTTTCCTTCAAGATCAAACACCAAGATCACCCAAAATGCTCCAAGACCAAGACAAGTACACAAGAATTTTGAAACGGAAAAAAAAAACCCCTTGTGAATAATATGAAGGAGGAAAGAAGCCATGAAAGGAGAGAGAGCTTGAGAAAAAATCTCATTACAATATTATGAAAGCAAGAATGAGAATGAGAGAATAAGAGAGAAGAATTCCCATGAGAACCAATCTTAAGAAGTGAGAGAGAAGCATCTCTTAAGTAGATATGAGTAAAGGAGTTTGCATGTAACTCCCATATCCTATGAGTGCCACATTCACATTGTGTGTGTGTCAAATGTGAGATTCCTCTTAAGGAGAAATATCTAATTTCCTTATTAAAGGAATTGCAAAAATATGGCATGTCCTCCTACTTGGAGTAGAGGACAAATACAAATTAGGATATCTTGGTTTATCCTTTAATTACATATTTTACCAAGGAAAGATTAATTTCTAACAAACCTGTATGTGCTTTCTGTTGGAAGATTGACTTTGAGGTAGTCTCATTTTGAGGTCCCTATCAAGGTCGGTTCCTTGTGTTGTCGTGATCGTTGATAGATCCTAAGCTATAGATCATAGCTTGGGTAGGTTTAGCTACACTTATAGATTTACCTGACATCATGATAAATTGGGGTTGTTGACTATGCTTTCTGAGAGATGGCATTTAGAGAACAACACCTTTCATCTCCCGATCGGTGAGATGACGGTCACACCTGAGGACGTGTGGCATATATTATGGATTCTAGTTATAGTTTGGGAGGTACAGTTTGAGTCCCAGTCTACTATAGTCATTGCATCGGTGTAGAGATTCTTTGGAGATCAGACCATAGTGCGGTGGTATTTGACATGGGATCATATGTGCGATCATTACAATCGTCTACCTATATATCTAGCCAGATTGATCGGATGCATCCTCATGCCTGATAGGGGACATCATGGTTTTATATGTGGCTGGGTAGATACTCTAGAGAAGATGATTGGATCATCCCACAAATTCACTTGGGGTAGCTATATTTTGGCACACATATATAGAGAGAGTTGCACGAGATAGTATATCAGTATTCCCACAGCATGACTGTAGGGATTTTATTTTTGCAGATCTGGGCCTGGGAGAATATCCCTATGACACATCCTATTGTTGACAGGCAGCGAGCAGTTCAGTAGCCTTATGTATATATGTACTCCAGATTGATTCAGCATCCCCATCTGGGCAAGGTAGAGTACTGGCACTGATTATTTAATGATATGATTATTGTGATCTAGAAACTATACCTTGCTTGTGAGGAGTGAGCCACAGATAGGTCATAGATGTCATATTTCTTTCAGAGAAGGTACTTGATTGGGAAAACCAAATACAGTGTAGAGTGGTTTCTTGTTATATGTGTTCTGAGGCAGTATGGCTGCGTACAGGGAAGATGTCAGGATATGGCAGTATATGCTCGAATCCATGATGAGCAGCTACTTTGGGGAGCAAGATTAGTATATGAGACCACTCAGTAGGCTATCAGTCAAATGGTTGCAGTTGGGTGGGAAATTATTCTGTAGGTGATAGATGCAGATTGTTCCAATGGGTATCTCACACATATGTTATAGTATCCATTCCCTAGATTCACAGCTCCTGATGAGGCCATTCCTCGCATAGAGGATCCTTTAGATTATGATCCCGCAGATGACAGACCAGTCAGAGGTAGAGGTGGATCCCAGAGAGACCAGAGAGGTGGGGGGAGAGATGGAGGGAGATATGGAGGGAGAGATGATAGGCTCCCTCCTCTAGATGATGGAGATGATGGTGGGGATGACAGGGGTCGAGGTGCAGTGGGCCCTAGCAGTAGCAGAGAGGATAGATGGACATGTTCTAGGTTCATGCCTCCACAGATAGATCCTGGTCCATTGCTTATGAGAGAGTAACAGAGACAGTAGTAGAGACCCCCAAGGTAGGCACCTAGTGGACAAGATCCACCTAGAGATACCGATAGAGGTTCTGGAAGGGATGGTGATAGTTTATCTCAGTGCCAGTGAGAGTGTGAGAAGCTTAGGGCTATGGTTACCACATTAGAGGTTTTACTAGTAGAAAGAGATATTCAGCTTGAGCACTTGAGAGAAAAGTGAGATACACAAGCCCGCATAGCAACACATCAAGGTCAAGGAGCTGCGTATTACTTTGGTTTGTATTATGTTGCAGTTCTAGAGGGACAGAGAGCTCCTTCTTATTCTCAAGTAGCCCAACAGTCGGAGGGAGCTATGCCTCCACCAGTTCATCCTCCACCACTTCCTCCTCCTCCAGATCAGGGAGAGGGTGGCAGTCAGACCTGATTTTGTACTTGTGATATTTTGATACATTGTGTATATATTGATCTTGTTGTGATCATCCATTATATAGCATACTCTTGATACTTGATATTTGATTCACACTAATATTCTGATACTCTTTTGTAAAAAATTTATCTATTCCATCATTGATATATCTGAGATAGTTGTTCCTAATATTGATATGTTCATGGGTTCTCTTTGCTTTGATAAATATTTAGATTGATGCACATGTGATTATGTTATTGGTCTCTTGATGAGTTAGATTAGATTCATGTGATGACATCATTTATGCTTTTTGATTTATTACTGATATATAAATATGTTTCAATGATGCTAGATGAATATGCAAATGTATGTTTTTGGGATTTTCTTTATGCAAGTATATGTATGGATGCACTTAGGATGTAAAAGTAAATGCAATGCTTGAATGCTTTGTTTTTTGTATTTTCGCTTTCTCATGTATGAAGGAAGAATGTATGTCATGGATATGCAACAACATTGTTATTAGTAATATAGATTATGTAATTAACTTAGATTTTGGATGAACCAGGAAGTCATTTTAAGCTCAAGTCCTTATGTTGTTTCTCACAAATGAATCATGCAATCTCTAAATGCATCTACATGTAGACTCTTAGGATTGTCACTGATTTGTATACATTGTAGCATTTTTATCATCATTAGGCATTTTTTGTAAAGGACATCATCGGATAGTACAACTATCACTAATACCCACTGGTATCATGAGAGTATGAATACTATGTGTATTGGATGCAATGTCAGAAATAAACCTAAGAATCAAGGCATAGAGACTAGGATGACAAGTCAGTTATCTCATTTTTCTTTTAAGAATCAGGTTTTGTTCAAGTGTAATGTAAGATATGTGACTCACAATGACCTACAATATTCATATCCTTGGGTACATAATGTATCATACACCTTACTGAGAATCTGATTTAGAAACAGACAAGGAAATTGGTTCAACCTCACCATAGTTTACACATAACTAGGATTGAGATATATGTGGCTATCCACTCATGTTGGCAGCTCTTACTATAAACATCCAAGTTAAGTGAAATTTATAGGATCATTGAAACAATCACCATACATAGAAAACCAAGAAAAGATTATGCCCCTATCCTTGTGACTCTTTGTCTTTGAATAGACATCATGGAGTAACTCGGAAGACACAACAATCCCCAATTGATAATCAATCAAAGATAATTTATAACCGCTTATATGCCCCTAGTTTGAACCATCATGGGAACATAAAAAAGTCATAATAAAACTAAGATCAGTCTATATGTTTAATTAGTATTGAGAAATATTGTTGATTTACTTTTCAAGCACAATAGAGATTCATCAATCAAAATTTGGAATCAAGCAATATCTTTTTCATGTCTGAGCATATGAGATTAACTTTGTCAGCAATTGCAATCCAATGTAGTGTTTAGGAACATTGGTTGATTAAAGTGTTGATAAACACTAGTAAGATTAAAGTGTTTGATTAAAGTGTTGAGAAACGCTAGTATGATGTATGTTACAGGTAGGTGGTGTTGAAGAAATACCCTTGTTTGTGATAGTGATGTGTTGATGCAAGTATTGAGAAATATTGTTTTAAGAGGAAAACCATCCTAGACAAGACCCTAGGATAACCTAGCAGACACAAATTGAACATGATAGCAAAGATGCCCCCAGTGCAAAATGACTATTCCTAAGATGTAAATGCAGACAAATCCCAGGAAAGGATATAGAATTTGTAAGGCATCGGAGTCAACCAATAGCACAGGTGCAATTGTGAAGGATTAGTATCATCAATGCATTGATAGATTGAGCACAAAGTACAAGTGACACATGTTTTCTAAGTTTTCACCACTCGGCAAAGCTTTTTATTTTTGCTACCAAGATGCCTGTTTGCTAGGTTTTTGCCAAGGCACTTTTCTCTTTTTTAATTTTTTTGTTCTTTTTTGTTTATTATTATTATTATTATTTTGTTAGTATCAAGGCGTCTATTTGCCAGGTTTTCACCAAGGATACCTTTTTCAAGACTTTTTCCACTATTTTTGGATTTCTTCAGGATCAATTTTTTGATTTTTTGGTATTTTCTGAGAATTTTCACTGCACGAGCTCTGCTAGCCAGATATCAAGCATAGAACTACTTCAAGTGTAGAGTATTAATGAGATCAAGAAGAAAATATCCTTCAAGTGTAGCTAACTAATACACTCCATTCCCAAAAGTTGCAGTAATGACATAAGGTCCCAGCCAGTTGGGTTCAAACTTTCCTTGTTGTTCTCTATTCATCTGGTTCTTAGGATTCTCTTTTAGAACAAGATCCCCCACTTGAAATTGTCATGGTTTAACCTTTTTATTATACCCTTTTGAAATTCATTTTTGGTACACATTGAGATGATCAAATACTTGTTGTCTGCGCTCATCAAGGAGTTCTAGTGCATTAACCCTATCAATGCGGTATTGTTCATCTATAACAAGACCTTGGAGAGATACCCGCAAAGATGGAATTTCTACTTTAATAGGTAGCACTTTTTTTGCACCATAGACTAGAGAAAATGGTGTGGCTCCCATTGGTGTTCTAATACTTGTTATGTAGGCCCATAGTGTCGAGTTTAGTTGTAAATGCTAGTCTCTGCCAGACTCACTCACAGTTATGTGTAAGATTTTAAGAATGTTCTTGTTTGATGCCTCAACTTGTCCATTACCTTGAGGATAATAAATTGAAGAAAAATGTTGAGTGATGTGAAACTATGTCCACAAGTCTTCGATGTCTTAGTTTTTAAACTGACCCCCATTGTCTATTACAATAGAAGAGGGTATCCCATACCTACAAATAATGTAGTTCAAGATGAACATAGCCACTTATTTATCAGTGGCTTTGATTAGCGGCACGACCTTAACCCACTTAGTGAAATACTCAGTGGTCGTAATGAAATACTTGTGTCCACTTGAAGAATTAGGATAGATTTGTCCAACCAAATCAAAGGCTCATTGCTGAAATGGCCAATGTGTTATAAATGGTATGAGTTCTCTAGCAAGAGCATGGATGATATTTCTATGTGTTTGACATTTGTGACATGTTTTTGAAAATAGAACATCTTTTTCCATTGTGGGGAAATAGTAACTGGAACTCTTAGTAGTTTTTTAGCTAATGAAAATTCATTTGAGTGTGACCCACATACACCTTCGTGAACCTCTTTTAATATATAGTCTGAATCTTCTTGTTCTAAACACCTAAGAAGCATACCATCAAGACCTTGTCTATATAAGTTATTAGTAATGAGGAAATAACACGATGTTGTCACTAAGATAGGTAATGATTTTGGCATACCAGGATTGGTCTTGGGCGTTCAAAGCATAAATTACTTGGGATTTAGGTGTATCAAAATCTGGATAGGATAGTTCTTCCACCAAGAAGTCACAGAGTAATTGATGTAACATGGATGCCAGTGTAGTCATAGCATCTGCGGATTTATTTTCTATTCTTGGTATTTGCTAGAATGTGACAAAGACAAAGTACTTTTTCAAGTCTTAAACCAGTTGTTTGTATGGCATTAATTTCTCATCTATGGTCTGATAATCTCCATTTAGTTGGTTAATAATGAGTTGGGAGTCACCATACACATGTAACTCTATGATCTTCCATTCCATAGCCAGCTTAAGGCCATTCACCAATGCTTCATATTCAAAAATATTATTTTTGCATAGAAACATCAATTTATATGCTTTGGGTATCTTGTAGCCTTGAGGAGTGATGAATAGAACCCCTGCTCTAGATCCTTGTTGCGTGAAAGAGCCATCAAAATACATCTTCCATGGATGTTCAGTTAAATGCATTATTATTTCATTAGGAAATTTAATTATCAAAGGTGTGTCATCTTGCAAGGGTGAATCAACTAATTGATTTTCTAGGACTTGTCCTTTAATATCCCTTTTGTCTACATACTCAATATCAAATTTGCTTACAATCAGGACCCACTTTGTTAGCCTTCCTGTTAATGTTTTTTTGCTTAAGAGATATTTAAGAGGATCTATTTTTGCAATAAGTTTTACTCTGTGGGACATCATATAATGTCTCAATTTCTGTGATGCAGAGATAACTACTAAGAAATATTTTTCAATTATACCGTAATTGAGTTCATAAGACACCAGGGTCTTGCTGATATAGTAGATTTCTCTTTCCTTTTAATGCTCATCCTCTTGTGCCAGAAATACTTCTAGTGATGTAGCTGTGGCTGAGATATATAGGAGTAATGGATTTCCATGAATAAGTTCCATGAGAATGGGAGGAGTAGCCAAGTAATCCTTTAATTCTTTGAAGTTGTTTTAACAATGCTTGTCCCATTTGAAGGTAACACCTTTACGCAGCAATTTAGTAAAAGGTTGTACTTTGCCTGCTAGTTGTGACATAAATCTCCTGATGGATTGGAGTCTTCCTTGCAGCATCCTCATTTGACTAATATTGCATGGAGGTGACATTTCTAGTATAGCTTTTACTTTTTCAGGATCCACCTTAATTCCTTTTGCCGATACAATAAACCCTAGGACCTTCCCTAATTGGATTCCAAAGGCACATTTTTTTGGATTAATCCTAAGTTGAAATTGTTCCATGCAATCTAGAATCTTTCTTAGGTCTTCAATATGAGTAGTCCTTGTTTTTGAATTTTCTAAGGTATCGTCCACATAGTCCTCCATGTTTTTGTGCATCATATCATGGAAGATGGTTGTCATAGCTCTTTGGTATGTAGCACCATCATTCTTTAATCCAAATGGCATGATGTTCCAGAAAAAGGTTCCCCATGTGCATGTGAATGTTGTCTTCTCTTGGTCCTCAGAAGAAATCTTAATCTTCTTATAGCTTGAGAATCCATCCATGAGTGAGTACATCTGATAGTCTGTTGTTAGATCTATAATCATATCAATGTTTGGTAGTGGGAAATCATCTTTAGGACATGCCTTATTTAAGTCTCTAAAGTCTGTGCAAATCCTGATAGATTTATCTATTTTAGATACTGGTACCACATTAGAAATCCATCTTGTGTAAGCGATGACTCTTATGAATCCAGCTTTCAATAGTTTTTCTAGATTTGTTTTCACTAGTAATGCAACATGAGAATGCATCTTTCTTAATTTTTGTTTCACGGGTTTGATCCCAGGAGCTATAGATAAATGATGCATTATTAATTTAGGATCAAGTACAGGCATATCAGTGTAAGACCATGCAAAGTTGATCTTTTTCTCTTTTAGGAACTCAGTGAATTGTATCGTTTCCTCTTCTGATAAGGGTTGTGCTAGGTGAACAAATTGAGGAGCTTCCGTTGTTCCCAAGTTAACTAGTTGTGTCAGTTCTATCAAAACTGAAGATCTTTCTTGAAAGTGCTCAGGGAGGATATCAAGAATCTCATCTTTTAGCACCTTTGAGAGGTTTTCACCATTAGATATGTCTATTATTTTTACCTTTTTAGAATCTGATCCTGCCACAACGTGGTTTTCACCATCAGTTCTTTTCTTCTTTTGATTTTTCAATTTGTGACTAAGAAACTTGATATCCTCCTCTAGCATGTTCACGCTCCTTAAATTGGTGGAAGAAGGATAAGGTTCACAAGCATTTAGGTAATAGGTCAAAGTATAGTCATTAAGAAATTTCATGATAGGAGTAGGATCTGAATTAGTCCAATCAATTAGGTCAGGATTTATTAAGAATAATGATTCAGAGTTTGGTAAGGATAGCATCGCATTAGTGTCAAAACTATTAATTGACAAGACATGTTCTGTTAAGTCAACTTCTACAACATTTAGATCATCAAGAGTCGAATCATCATTAATAGGGTCATTGTCAGTAAGTAATATGTGGACCTAACTCTAGCGACTCATCAGTTGAGATTTCTTCTTCTTCTCTCATCAAATTGGAACTCATAGCTTGTATCCTTTGAATGTCCTCTAGACCTAGTAAAACACCAGTATCTCTATCAAAAATCCTAGGTAGTGGTATCTCATCTGATTTTGGGACAACGACAATGTTAGGGGAAGTGTTATAACTCTCTCCTCTCTCCAATAGAGATGAAATTTTTTGAATCACATCTACCTCAATATCCATGGTAGCATCAAACAAGTTATCTCATTCATAATCATGTGAGTCAGTTGTTTCATCATCAGATCTATTTAGAAACTCATAAATAGTTACCTGATGTACCCTATTAGCCACTTGTAGATCAAAGTGAGGTAAGTCTAGGACATGTGAAATTGTGACCAACTTCCCCCAGTTAGGATGTATATCTTGTTGTTGGGGAATTTCTTCATGATTTTCTTCTATCAGCGAGACTTCTAGAGAGTCTTCTATTGTTTCATCTACTTCTTGGACAGTAGCTTGTGGCAATAAAGGAACATGAGTCTCTTGTTGTGCTATAAAAGTAAGTACATGTCTTTCTTCTTGATATTCAAGATACTCTATACCAACATGCAATAATCTCTCATAGGTCCATGGTTCTAATGATGTTTCTTCTTCTTCATCATCACTTCCTTCATCAAAGATTGGACCATCTCTTGAAGTGGGATTTTTAGAATTGTTATTGAAACTTAATCCTGTTTTGTCTTTGGTGTTTCTGAATTCCGTGTATAGGTTCAACAAGTCCTTTTCATTTATCTCCTAAAGGTCCCTTCCCTTTATATCCCATTTGTTTGAGAAGGTCATATCCTTTACCATACTTTTTTGGGGATATCTCTACATGTTTTACCTCATTCTCTTTTGGTTCTCCTTTGTAAATCCAAGCCAAGACTGCTTTCTCTTCTTTTTCATCCTCTTGAGAAGTAGAGGCTCTAACCATACTAGTTTCTTTATAAATGTCTTGTTCTTTTGATGTTGTAGGTATGAAAGATGAGGAAGGTGTCCCATAAGATCTTGGAGACATAGAAAGTTCTATTAATGATGGAGTCATGTATAGCTTGTATTCTCCCATACTGGTTTTTTCAATTTTTAGTGTCTTTTCAAAGCTTCTTATCACCATGTCTTTAGGCGTTTCAGGTATATATTCTTTTGGGACTTCCTTATTATGAATAACCATACTATATGATTTGACATTGTTGTAAGTATAGCTTGTTTCTGTGGGAATTGTTACTTCCACCACATTATGTGGGAATTTGATGCATTAGTGGTAAGTAGATGGTACTGCTTGCATTTCATGTATCCAAGGTCTCCCTAGTAAAATGTTATAGGCCAATGGTAGATCAAGAACTTGACAGATCATATTTTGTTCAATTGGTCCTATCCTGATTGGTAGAACAATGAGTCCTTTGGATAATATTTCTTTTTCATCATAAGCTTTGATATTTATCTTACTCCTTGAGTCAATGGTTTGTTCTAAAAGTCCTAACTTCTTTATTAGATTGAGAGTGCATATGTTCAACCTTGCACCTCCATCTATCAATACACGTCTAACATAGGATTTGTGAATCAAGACTTCAATGTGTAAGGTTTGGTTATGCAGATGAGTCAATGATTTGTCATCTTCTTATGAAAAAGAGAGGTAATGTGGAGTTGAGATATGATTAACCATTGCCTGAAACTTGTCTACGTCAATGTCTTTTAGAACATTTATAGAATGTAGGGCTTGTCAAGAACTTCCCCATGCACTAAAGAGATCTTTAGTATCTCAAATATAGAAATTTGAGCAGAGGTTCTTTGTAGTTGATCTACCAAGTTATAGTTTGTAGATGGGATTTTAATTGTTTGTCTGGCTCCTGTTGGTTTGGGAATTGTGACAATAGGTACTTTGGAAGATGTTGCTTGTTTGGATGAGGATTGTGCTCCTTTGATCATGACTTGTGCTTGGCTTCGAGTCATCATGTTTGATTGTGTTGATGTGTCTTTAGCACCTTTAATAGTGATCACATTGATTGATTCGCTTTTAATGTCCAACATGTTGATCACATTTTCATTATTGGAGTAGGTGTAATTTACTTCATTTCCTTTTCCTTTAGAAGCTTCCCCTTTTTTGTAGTTAGGGAACGGTTTGTTAAATGTCATATGGTCTTCATTAGTGGTATGTCCTTCCACTTTGATCTTGCCTCCTTCAATAAGGTCTTGTATAACGTGTTTAAGATTAACATAGTTATTATTCTTATGTCCCTTATTTTTATGAAAGACACAATAAGAATTGTCATCTCACCATCTTGGTTTAACTTCCAGTTCCCATGGTTTTGAATCGGGAATTGTGAGGACTTTATTATCCAAGAGTGTCTTTAAAATTTTCTCAAGAGGTTCTCCCAATGGAGTAAATGTTCTTTGAGGTCTAGTCCATGGTTTGCACTTGTTATTCTCATTGTTTGCTCTTGGTATTGTGGTTGTTACCTTAGCCTCTTTGTTCGCTTGTAAGTTGTTTGTTAGATTGAACATTGATGGTTTAGGATTAGCATTAGATGTGTCTACCACTCCATCATTAACAACATTCTTGTTTTGTTTCCACCATTTAGGATTTTTGTTGTATTTGGTAGATTTGTTATCACTTTGGAGTGTGATTTCTCCTTTCTTAACCATGACATCTTTAGCACGGATGGAATTTTTTATCATCCTATCAAAGCTTGGTGAATCTTGCATTTGCAATGCATAGTTCATTTCGGGTACCAAGTTGTTAATAAAGATTTTCATCTTTTCTGATTCGGGTATTGCTCTTGAGTACCTAGCAAAGATTTTCCTCCACCTTTATAAAAAGTGTGTAAAGGATTCACCAGTTCATTGCTTTGTGTTACATAGGTCCATCATGGTTACGTTATGTTGTATATTATAGAGGTAATGTTGGACAAAATGTTGAATTAACTCCTCAAAAGACTTCACACTTGGTGTGAGTTTGGAGAACCACTCTATAGCATTTCTACCTAAAATTACTATAAATAGCCTCATTAGGTATGTAGGTCCATGCATGTACTCAATGCTTAGAGCACAAAACTCTCTCACATGGTCATGTGGATCAGTTTCTCCCATGTACTTGTCATATTTGGGTCTTGACATGTTGTGAGGAAATGGAACCATGTTGATACTCTTATCAAAAGGGAATGGACATATTTGGTCCAAAGGGTATTCTTTTATTGGTTTGACCTTTTCTTGCTTGAGTGTTGCAAGTTCGGCTTGCATTAAGGTCAGTTGTTTGGTGAGAATAGAAATAGGTGTTGGTACCTCTTTCTCTTTTAGTCTTTCAACATCATAATCTTTAGGGAGTTTGAATCCAAGAGATACTAGATGTAGGAAGTACTTCTCCTTGTCTTCACCGATGATTCTTTTCAATGTCCTTTGGAATTTTCTACTTTGTCTGAGTTTGTTGTACTCTTCCTCAGGTATGTCTCCATCACTATCCAAGTCAAACAAAGGATGGTCGATATGTAGTTATTCTTCACTATTGATGTCTTGATCTTTTTGGTTTTTTCCATTGTTATATTCTTCAAAATCTCTACTCCATTCTTGATGAGGAGAGTCAATTGCGGGTGAGTCCTGATTAAATAGGGGATTACGAGATGTCTCTCCTTGATTATATTGTAGTAATATAGGAGATACTTCTTATTCATCAGCAAGATACTTATTGCGTCTTGTGTTAACCATGAAAGCTGGATCTCAACTTTGTCAAATTTTTCCAATATTGTCAAATAGAGTCTCAAATTGTCCAAGTAAGTGTGTAAAAGCAGAAGTTTGTTTATGTTTGGTGGAAGTGAATGACTTCAGCGTCAGAGGGTTAGAATGCCCTGATAGTGAGCTGAGAATCAATAGGTTTTGATATATGAAAAGACCACACATTTTGAGACCAATGATGAGAGTCCAAGAGGACATGCAAGGTAGACTCCTAAGAAAGCTGTGAAACAACAATAGGTGGACCAGCAAGAGCAACAGGACCAGACTGAAGAGCCAAAAGAGTATCCAAAAGTACTAAATTTCTCTGACAAACACTTTTATAAGGGCCCACTATCCTAGATGCGACTCCCTAAATGTAAGGCTTGATTTTCCAGATGTGAGCTTGTGTTTTACCATATGCGAGCTTGTGTTTTACCAGATGCGAGCTTTGATTCCCTAGATGCGAGCAAGTGTCATGTATGCGAGCCAGGAATGACCAGAAGTGATGAAATACCCTAGATGTGAGCTAATGCAACCAGATGCAAGCTTAGACAGACCAAAAATGAGCCTCTGATGGTTTTGAAATTTTTGTCAGTTTTATCTTAAAATGTGTGAAATTTATCTGACAGCAGGGGTTTCTGAGACTTTTTTGTGAGTTGTAAACAGCATGTATGTCAGGGAATGAAAATTATTGCTTGTTTTTAGAGTTATCTTTTTAGTGAGTCTTTTGGACACATCAAGCAATGTTCTTTTGTTAGGGGTGATCAAACACTTTCCCTATTCCCTAGTTTCTAAGCATAGAATGAAAATATTTGCTCGTAGACTTAGGTACACACTCACATGCTAATCAGAATACAGCCATCACCAATCATGCAATGGCTCCAGTCATGATGTCGTATTAGCCGAATCCAAACGCAAGTGAGGGCACGAAATGACGAGTATTTTGGGGCAATTACTAGTTGCCTTACACAAAGATTATCACCCTTTTGGAGATCAATCAGGTAATTTGACTACAAGTGTTTATTATGTTAGGGCATCTATTCGCAATTGTCTCTCATAGAATTGCACAAGGAAAATTAAGACATATAGCCCTATGAGTACTCAAATGTGTGTAGTCTCACAAGCAAGATTCAAGCGGCTTCACTCTACACACACTCAAGCATGTTCAAGGAATGATGTCAAAATTCTAGGAACAAAACTGACTACATCTTCTGAGGCTTTGGCTTACAAGGAAGCATATTGATTATAGTGAGTTGGAAGGGTTGGCGTAAACCTATCCTCACTTGGGTTGTCTTGGGAGATTTTTTCCTCAACTGATAGGCCCTCTAGTATTTTTGAAATAAATGAAAAGGATCAGCGAGATTAGGAATCTAGATTTATGATTCTTCAAAAGAAGAAGAACATACTCTCCTATTCCATGTCATTTTCTCTCACAAACACACCAAACAAGTTCATTTCCTCAAACTACTTCACTCAAAACTCAATTTCCCCTTACGAGTCTTTGATTCCTCCACTTGGAAAGAAGAGAAAATCCTCTAGTGAGACTAAGTAGTAAGCTTAAATTCGACTTTAAGTTCCTATTTTAAGAAAGCACAAAGCATTTGAAAAGAAAACTTGTGTTGTTCAATTTTCCCAAATTAGGTGGTTTGCTTGTTCATTTACTTTTCCCAAAATTTAGACAATGAATTTGCTTTGTTCAATTTTTCCACAAGATTTAATGCTTTGATTGTTCAATTACTTTCCCAAAAAGAATTATATAATGTGCTTGTTCATTTAACCACAAGATTTAATGCTTTGATTATTCAATTACTATCCCAAAAATAATTATACAATGTGAGTTTACCTTGTTCAATTTTTCCTCAAATTCCTATCAAATCTTAAATTGACTTTTGAGTTTCTGATTTTCCTTAAAGGAAAAGAGCATAATCCTTTGGTCAATTTAGTAAGTGATTGGAAAATGTAATTAGTTTTAAAGCTTTGAACAAATGAAATCAAATTGAACAATTCTACAACCTGCAAACCACAAGTTAGTAGTTACTTTCCATCTTTTTGAGAAAAAAAGGCTTTGACAGCAACCTGCAATCAAAAGTTAGGTTGTTTAAAGGATAGAAACAGGCAAGGTCACAAGATTAGTGGTTGGACATTTCAATTTGCAAATCAAATAACCAGATGTGATTTCCTTTCCTACATGCGAGTTTAGATATATTGTATGTGAGGCCCTTTCCTGAATGCGATGCTTTGGACAAAAGGCAATACAGAAACTTACCAGATACGATCCTTCATCAGATGCGATGTAGAAATCACCAAATGCAAGTTTAGAAACCTGAGATGCGATCTGATTTCCCGTATGCAAGGCCATTTCCCAAATGCGAGCCTGGATCAACAAAAGGTGACTCTAGACCTGGAAATAGAGAACCAAAATTAGTCAAATATGATTAGAAAATGAGGTAAAATCTAAATATTTGCCCCACGATGGGTGCCAGAAATGTGTGAATTTTTCGGATCTGCTAGCTGCAACACAACACTTCAATATGTCATTACATTAGTGAAATAACATGAAATATCAAAGGAAAAACATATATATCACAAAAATTGGCATATTGCTCCCTATTTAAGAAGAGTATGAAATATGCTATAATTGCCCTCAGATTATGCATAAATCAGTGACAACATCATGCTTAGAATGGAAGATTTAATCTAAATGCAAGCTAAAATACTCAATCAAAGTTCATTTTAGAGCTCCAATTGACAGATTATAACAATGCTAAATGTTAGAGCTAAAATGTAATAAGAAATATCTAAGAATATGAGCAGCATAAGATTGCTTTCAACAATTAAGGAATTAAGGGCCCATTGAGCTAAAAATTCATTCCATTTATAGAAGAATTTGAGGAATGAGAGGTTAGGATTGAAAGTTGAAGAGAGGTCGAGATTGAATCTTTGGTGATCCATGTGAAGTGATCCAAGTGATTTAACTCCCATTGGCTAGGGAATTAACTTTCCCTTTTGCAAGTGAGGAGTTGTAATTAGGATTTATTTAATTCTTTTTAATTAATTACTTTAGCCATGTATTTGATTATTTTTTATTTAATTGATTTGATTTGATTTAATTAACTAAGGCAATTAATGTAATTTAGTGATTAGATCACTTAGGAGATTAAATTTGATTTAAATGAATTATGTCAATTAATTGAAGATTGTCATAACATAATTAGAGGTATGATCACACTTAGGAAAAATAGGGTCTATAGTTCTGTAAACACCCTAAAATGGATAGGCTTGCGACTTTACATTAAAAACACTAATTTTCATATATTAATTAATGATTTTTTAATCATTAATTAATCATCTATTTTCCTTTAAATTCATTCCCCAAATCATCTAATCAAATTCTCAAAATTAATTAAATAATTAATTTTATTTAATTAATTAACCTTAATTAATTAATTAATTAAATTCAATTTCTTATAGTTTAAATTCAAATATTTAAATTTACTAATTAAATTCTTCCAATTAAGTTAATTTAATTTAATAAAGCAATTCTTAATCAAAAAGAAATCAATTATCTCACATGTTGAAAACATTAAATTAAATAAATGAATTAAATATTCATTTATCTTCAAAGAGATAACTCCAATTAGTCCACATGGGTAACTTCACCCACCTCTCCAGTCCACATGGGTAACTTCACCCACCTCTTCAATTCAAAAAGGTAACTCACAATTAGCTCTTCATTCAACCAAACTTTGTCTCCTCTTTACAAATTGAAGAGGTGGAGTTTACTGATGGCTTCTCCAGTTCCCTTTGATCTCAACTGTTCATCTCCCTATCTCTGGGATTGATCTCAACCATTCATTTCATCCTCAATTCCTATATAATAAACCCTTCATAACCATTTGAAGGATCCAGGATTTCAAGCTCTTGTGCGCCATTACTATGTTAGTTTGGTTTTAGCATTCAAGTGATCTTGTGATCACACACTCATTTCAATTAGAAAATTCTTGACACTTCTCAAGTCATAGATGCTGCCCCGCCAATACTGAGCATCAAGAACAACGTTTCGGAAGGAGTAGAGAGAAACAATAGAAGCTTTCAAGCATTGTGGGGTTTGCATTTATTTGTTTTCCTTTCTCTTGCTTGTACATTTTATTGATTATATTTCAGGTTATTCGTTATAGTAGTTATTGTGTACTTGATTTATATCATTTGTAAAACCTTTTGCTACTAACCCTTGCCTTTGGAAAGCTTGGGAACTATGGATCATGAAGAAGAGGCGTACATTTTGGTGAACCCGACGTGAAACAAACAGTCCCAATATCTCTTGCAAATGAAAAATAGGATTGATCAACCATGGTCGTACGATCGCAAATCTAAAAATCTATCTTTTTTTTATATTTGTGTTATTTCGCAGTTGCTGGTATTTTACCACAATCGACAAAACTGTGCCGCAATTGACTGGTTTAATACCGCAATTGATTGTAGGCTTTCACAGTATTATTCTATCATTCTCTATCTTCTTTCTTCTGGTACTTTGCCGCAATTGCCCGATCTGTGCCGCAATTGTCATTATTTTGCTACAATTGCCTGATCCGTGTCGCAATCGGTAGTACTTCTCCGCAGTTGCCAGTGCTTTGCCACAATAGCCAGATATTTGCCGCACTTGCCAGTACTTTGCCACAATCGCAAGAAATATTGCATATCAGATCCAAATCTTTTGTCCATCTATTTCTAAACTGACATTTTTTGGTCTTCTATGCAGGGTCGGGAGAATCACCGAAAACAGAGAGGGGTAAGTTATTGTGAGTATCAATCATTCATTTTTTTTCAAAGTTACATATACTCTCATTTTTGCAAGAATCATTTTTGATACTAACCTATCTAAACAAAGCAAATTAAAAGGAATTCATTTGTCGATTTGGGTTTAAAAAGAACAGTGCTTGCCAAACATATCACATCTCACATTTCAGATTTGGGCTTAAAATTGACGTGGGGACTAAAATTGAACAAAGAAAAAAAATATCTCAAATTGGTGCATTAAAATTGAACAAGCAATCAACACCTACTTTTTGGGCTTAAAATTGAACATTGGTGCTTGTATGGTGGTGTAGATTAGTTCACATTTCAAACTTTGGAGCTTAATCAATTTACCTTGTGTCTTGAGTTTTGGGTGCACTCGCACAAACTGTTAGATTAAAAACCTTTACACTTTTTAGAAAGGTCTATCCAGGGAATGTGCTTCTTCCTCGGAGAATGACCTTAAAATGGTAATCCTTCTGATTGGTATATAAACAAGGCGCAAACCAAAGTTCTGTCTTATCTAGCCAAGCTTGGGCAAGGCGTGTTGGTGATAGTCTGGATCGAGTGAATATCCCTAAGGAGCCAGTGTGATCAACTAGGCTCTTAAGTGAGTCACGCATGTACAAACCGATTGGAGAGACACCACGGACCCTTACTACAACCTTGATTAATTAGAGGCCAACCCATTTTACCTCCGAACAGGTACCTTATTATAGTGCAAGGGGTTGCAGGATTTCCCCCCAAGATTCCTAACATATGTATCCCATGGAATTTGTGTAGTGAAAGAGATCTTCACTTCACGGCAATAATACCTGGAAATGGAAAAAACACGGGCACCTATGTCATGGACCTTCGTGTCCTAGTAGCATGACAATTGTTGTGTGAGCTAACGGACATTCAAGCATTGGGCCTATAACATTGTATTCTAAGGCCATTGACCTATATTAATCTAATTGTTCATTGTGGAGACCTCGTGATAACCTTGCAACTTGAAAAATTTGTAGAACATACACATTTTCAGTCTTCATTCTTCAAAACACAGTGTCTATTGTGCTTGTTTCTTTGATCAGTTTTTGAAAACACAAAACAAAACATCCAAACTATCAAAAATGAGTCAAACATGTTAAAGTCTAGGGTTGTCAACGTCAACTGTCTTGCGAATCAGAAGCATTGTTCTAAAAAATTCTAAAATTGTCAAGCAGTGACACTTATCCTCTAGTCTTTTTTAGACTGTTCCTTTTTTACCGCAATTGCCCGCATTATGTTGCAATTAAAGGAAGTCTGCCACAATTAACTTGCTTATTGTCGCAAACATAGTGTTTATTACCGCAATCGATGATAAACTACCACAATCGATCGTTTACTTTACCATAATCGGTGAAGTTATACCGCAATTGACTAGAGATACATTATTCTTGTTTTGACCTAAAACCTTGAAAGAATTATTCATTTGGTGTCCAAAACTAGTGTCTATCCCAGGAAAATGCGAAGAACATTGTGTGAATTTCAAAACATTAAAGATTATCCTTTCTCTGTAAAGCATGATTATTGTCAAAAACACTGTTAGTTTGAAAGCTCAGACTCGAAATACCTTGATCTCATCATATCAAACATCATCATCTTTATCAAGTGACCTTTTCCAAGGCAAAGGTCGGAAAATCTTATCTTTTTATCATCACCACTTTGAGATCAAGTTATATCAAAATCTGTCCTTAGAATTACCCTTGTCCAAAACATAACTCAGACTTCCTGAGAAAGGATCTTCTTCCTTGTTTACTTTATATCACTTGTTTTAGTTACAAAACTTAGACCGCACTATGTCTCAAACACCTCATGGAGGTCCTTACACAAGGTCTAAGGCTAGAACTCAACTTGATGAGTCATATATCAATAGATTCCCCACTTGGGAAACAGAGCAAGAGAACGATCCTTTCATGAATACCATTTCTGCTCTATTTATTGAACAACCCCGTGGGGCATCTTTTTTCCAAGATATCACAGAAGCAGAACTTGAAGATGTGGAGCAAGATGCTTACTCCATGAAAGTAGTTGACATTGTTGTAGAGAGGAACCCTGAACGTTACTTAGCCATGCTAATAAAGAAGGGAGTCAAACTCCCCGCTAAATTCAGTGTATCGACTATATGGCCCGAAAACCCTCTCACAGGTCAAAACACTACTCAACCTCCTCTGATACTACCTATTGTGTCTCAAATCTTTCCACCATTGGTATTACCCACATTGACACAGACTATATCCAGTCAAACCAATGACCCGACCCAGGCCAGCACATCTTCCACTCAAGGCATGACAGGCTTGCAACTAAGTGCACCCATGGTCACTAGTATGTCTCCACCTTTGGTCTCATGGCTAGGAAAATCAAGCTCTCATGCTATTCCTTCCATCCAACCAAACACCAACTATTCTGAAACAATGTCGCTATTGCAGTCAATTCACACTAGTCTTGGGATCAACACCTCATGCCCACAGGGATCCATCTCTATAGGAATGAATTACAGTCAAGGCCCACCCAAGGCTACATCTTTTCCCATTCTGACATCAATCCAACCTCCGTAACAACAACCCCAACTTCAGTTGCCTCAGTTCCAAACCCTACAACAGCAACCCCAACTTTAGTTGCCTCAATTCCAACCCCCACAACAGCAACCCCAGTTTCAACCCCAACCTTAGTAGCAGCAATATCTACCCCAACAGTATCAACCCCAGTTTCAATCACAATAGCAAACACATCAAAACCCACCATGGGCTACCCATGTGCCCCCATTTACAAATCACTCAGTGGGAAATAAATATCAAGCCCCTAGGATGAAATCATATGTTCCTACTCAAGGGACACAAAGGCGCAGCCTCATACCCACTATAGCACAGAGGAACATCGTTACACATCAGCCTTAGAATCAAACAGACATGTTCATGCAACAAATGCAAACCCTTCAAACCCAAATGATGGATATGTAGAATCAGGGGAAAACCAAATCCTACACCGCGGAGGATTTATCCAAAATGTATGCCTCTTCTTCATGATCTGTGGTTCCCAAGATTTCCAAAGGCAAGGGTTAGTAGCAAAAGGTTTTATAAACGATATAAATAAAGTACACAATAACTACTAAAATGAATAACCTGAAACGTAATCAATAAAATGTATAAGCAAGAGAAAGGAAAAATAAATACAAACCCCACGATTCCTATATAATAAACCCTTCATAACCATTTGAAGGATCTAGGATTTCAAGCTCTTGTGCGCCATTACTATGTCATTTTGGTTCTAGCATTCAAGTCATCTTGCGATCACACACTCGTTTCAATTAGCAAATTCTCGACACTTCTCAAGTCATAGACGCTGCCCCACCAATACTAAGCATCAAGAACAACATTTCAGAAGGAGTAAAGAGAAACAATAGAAGCTTCAAGCATCGTGGGGTTCGCATTTATTTGTTTTCCTTTCTCTTGCTTATACATTTTATTGATTACATTTCAAGTTATTCGTTTTAGTAGTTATTGTGTACTTGATTTATATCATTTGTAAAACCTTTTGCTACTAACCCTTGCCTTTGGAAATCTTGGGAACCATGGATCACGAAGAAAAATCCAAAACATGTGCATAGTAGATCATATAATCAATGCATCCATCATTAATAACATCATAACTAACATAGGAATGCATTCATCATCATCATATAGTGATTCACTTTTTCAACAAATTAATGCTCATATGACACATTTTCTATGCTTAATTTGTTGAGGGGGCATATAGTCCACTTGCTATCACTGGGGTAGGCTAGAACTCAACCTAATGAGTCATATATCAATAGATTCCCCACTTGGGAAACAGAGCAAGAGAATGATCCTTTCGTGAATACCAGTTCTTCTCTATTTATTGAACAACCCCGTGGGGCAGCTTTTTTCCAAGATATCACAGAAGTAGAACTTGAAGATGTGGAGCAAGATTCTTACTCCATGAAAGTAGTTGACGTTGTTGTAGAGAGGAACCCTAAATGTTACTTAGCCATGCTAATAAATAAGGGATTCAAACTCCCCGCTGAATTCAGTGTATCGACTATATGGCCCGAAAACCTTCTCGCAGGTCAAAACACTGCTCAGCCTCCTCAGATACTACCTGTTGTGTCTCAAATCTTTCCACCATTGGTATTACCCACATTGACACAGTCTATATCCAGTCAAACCGATGACCCGACCAAGGCCAGCACATCTTCCACTCAAGGCATGACAGGCTCGCAACTAAGTGCACCCATGGTCATTAGTATGTCTCCACCTTTGGTCTCGTGGCCAGGACAATCAAGGTCTCATGCTATGCCTTCCATCCAACCAAACACCAACTATTCTGAAATAATGTCGCTGTTGCAGTCAATTCACACTAGTCTTGGGATCAACACCTCATGCCCATAGGGATCCATCTCTGTAGGAATGACTTACAGTCAAGGCCCGTCCAAGGCTACATCTTTGCCCATTCTGACATCAATCCAACCTCCGCAATAGAAACCCTAGCTTCAGTTGCCTCAGTTCCAAACCCCGCAACAACAACCCCAGCTTCAGTTGCCTCAATTCCAACCCCCGCAACAACAACCCTAGTTTCAACCCCAACCTCAGTAGCAGTAATATCTACCCCAGCAGTATCAACCCCAGTTTCAATCACAACAATAAACACATCAAAACACACCATGGGCTACCCATGTGCCCCCATTTACAAATCACTCGGTGGGAAATCAATATCAAGCCCCTAGGATGAAATCCTATGTTCCTACTCAAGGGACATAGAGGCGCAGCCTCATACCCACTATAGCACAGAGGAACATCGTTACACATCAACCTCAGAATCAAATAGACATGTTCATGCAACAAATGCAAACCCTTCAAACCCAAATGATGGATATGCAGAATCAGGGGCAAACCAAATCCTACGCCACGGAGGATTTATACCCATACCCCTTCAATCATTCTCTACAAATGTCTCCATTCCTAACTCACTTCTTGATACTGAAATTCAACAAATATAGGGGCAATACCAACCCTATTGAACATATCCGAGAGTTTTTTGCTAGTTGCATCAAAGTCACACATGATGAGACATATTTAATGCGACTATTCCCACAAAGCTTGGCCGGACCAGCAATGGAATGGTTCTTGCATCTACCTCATGGCATTCAGTCTTGGGTTGAAATGACTGAAAAATTCATAGCTCACTTCCATCATAACATCGAGTGCAAGGTCAGCATCAAGGACCTTTGCGATATCAAACAGAAGGATGGAGAGTCTTTTGTGAAGTTCCTACAGAGGTGGAGGAACATAGAAAACCACATAACATATGATGTGCTCGAACAAGACTTAATAGTCATGTTTTTTGACAATCTAATTCTAGACATGGCATTCACAATAGAGTTACAGTTAGCTCTGAACTTCACAACTCATCGGAAGAGGAGTTCGTTGTGAGCAGAACTTAGTCAAACAAGGAATCCTTGCAGATCCCACACAAATGAATACAAACAAAAATGCAATGGACAAAGCTAAGTGGTGGAACAAAAACAAAAATGTCACTAGCGATGGTGTCATTGATGTGAAGACAGTCAATTATGCACAACCCAAGGTGTCACTGCAAGGCACACCTGTGGCCAACCAAAAACCCATAGGGCCCACTCAACAAGCATACACCCAAACCCAACCTCCTCCTGTACAAGCGGCCACTGCGTCAAACAGTCAACAATAGAATCAACACAAACCAAGGTTTCAATTCCAGCAACGAGATTTCACACTATTGGGAGAGCCGATAGAATCAGCTTTACGCAAGTTGATACAATCAAACACTATCACTCTCCCAGAAATCAGGGACTTTGAACAAGATGAAAACAAACTAAGGTGGTATAATGACAAAGATTTCTGCGAGTTTCATCAGGTGAAAGGGCACAAAATGGCTAACTGTTACCGATTGAAACACGATATCCAAGATCTAATTGACACAAGGGTCATCGATGTGATGAATACCCAAACCAAAGGCACAACTGACGACACTATTTTCAATGATACCTTTTGTGATCACAACAAGAGAAAGGCCTCCAGGTCTGTAGACAAGCAGAACAAGTTAACTATATGTATGCCAATAGTGATAATGTTATCAATTGCCTAAATCCTTCTGATAGCCATGTGGCTACAATCACTATCAAAGATCAAGGTAACAATTGTGCTGTAACAACACGTCGCACCAGAGTCATCTTGCAAGGATTACCATCCTCACCTACTGTATCTTCCAACCCTAAAGCAAACTCAGATCCACAGATAAGCATAGTGGACCAACTAAAGCGCACACCTGCCCAGATCTCCATGTTTGACCTATTGCGCATATCTCTGCAGCATAAACTGGCACTTGACCAAGCCCTTCAGAATGCAGCTGTCCCAAGGGACATAACACCCGAGAGCTTCCAAACGATGGTCAACCATATAGCTACTAACAAACATGCTACGTTCACAAATTGTGATGTGCCGCCGCATAAACCCCTGCATAATGATCCTTTGCACTTACTTGTCCAGGTCCACAAAAGCGCTATTCGTAGGGTCCTTGTTGATGGTGGAGCTGGGTTAAACATTTGTACTCTAAAGTTAATCAAGCAACTGGGCTATTCAGAATCAAGCATTAATGTCACAAGGAGGATAAATATCAGAGCTTATGATGAAGAGGAAAGGTCCTCTAAAGGTATTATCATTCTACCTGTTCATATTGGTCCTGTGGTCAAAAACACTCCGTTCCAAATCTTAGACCTTGAGTTGGGATACAACATGCTACTAGGGAGACCCTGGATACATGAAATGCAAGCTGTACCTTTGACATACCATCAATGCATCAAGTTCCCACGCCAGGGAGAGGAAATCATCATAGAGGGAGATCCCAATCTTTTCCAATATTGTAATGCGGTCCAAGTCAACACTGATAACCAGGTACCATCAAACCAAGATGCAAGCATCCCATCCTCTTTAGATTCGAATCCCAAGGATGTCACATGGACAGCAGGAAAGATAGTCATTAACCAGGACGCAAGTATTCTCTCCTCTTCATATTCAAATCTTAAAGATATCACACGGAAAGAGGGCAAGATATCCATTACTGACAAGGGTTGTGGTGAATACATATATGAAGAGGCTTTCACCATCACGCACATGCCTCAGAGCCTAAGAACTTATGGCATGCCACAACTTTTCATTACAACAAAAACTCCGCAGCCTGTTCTATTCAGATGTCCACCCACAACCTTTGTCCAATGGGGAGACATAGCGGAAGAAAATCCATTTGAACAAGACATCAATACCTGGTTATACCAAGACCCACCAGAGACAATCTGACCACCACTACCCCTGTCAAACTATGGTAATGGTTACATAATGATACAAAGATTTGGGTACGATGGTACAACTGGGCTGGGGGCAAGACAACAAGGCATAATGGAATTGTCTCTCCCACCAACCCAGAGAAACACGAGAGGGTTTGGCTATGGACAACAAAGCACTAGTCATGTGATCCAAGACATTCAAGTTAATCAAGAACAAATAGCAGAGATGCACTGGGGGCACAACACAGAACATGTCTTGATAGGCAACATATTAGCACAGTTGTTTCCCGCCGAAGAGGGAACTACACAAACCCGAATAGACCTCCACATAGAAATCAATGATAACCAAGGGAGTGAGACATCTGACGAGCATTCTATTGAGACTGACTCCCACGAGTATAAGTGGAGATCCCTTCACGACTCTGAACCGTCGATCCCAGATTATTCCCCTCGGTCAAACACTATCATAAATCTAGAAGACTTATTTGACCAACTGACCATTACCGAACAACCCTGCATAGACAAGCATGTCATTTATTAGACCTCAAGTGGTGTGTCCACATCATAGTCCATTTTTGTAGGAACCATATATGTAGTCCCTTTCAGTCAACCAGAGCCAAAAAACCGCGAAAGTATCTGTCTTGTACACCCTAAGCTCATAGAGTGGGATCAACAAGGACCACTTGATTTAGATGTCTTCGAGAATGATGAGGCTATAGCTCATTTCGTGGGACTTAGGGAAGGCATTCCATCAGGAGACCACAAGGAAGGCTTCTCCATTAACCTCGACAAAGCGGCATATTTCAGAGAGGAAGCTCCTCTTTCCAGTCCAAAAAAGAACAAAAGAACAAAAGAATGATAAAAAGCTAAAACAAGACATATCTTCTAGCGAAAACCTCACTGAGGTGCTAGAAGATGGAAAGAAGAAACTCCTCCCATTGACAGAGGAGAAATCAGCATTACTAGTAGAAGAAATAGAGGAAGTCAATTTGGGAGATGAAAAGAACCCAAAGAACATATACTTGGAAAAATCACTCACCCCTGAGGAGAGAGAACAGTTCATCAGTTTCTTCAAGGCAAGGATGATCAATTTTGC